>JAVSCE010011749.1:0-11055 GCA_032199065.1 Smutsia gigantea | reverse complement strand
ACATGCTTAGTGTACTCCTGTTTAACCTTCATAATAACCATAAGACATAATCCTCACCATTTTACAAATGAGCAAACCGAGTCTGAGGTAAGTGACTTGCTCAAGGTAGCACAATTACTGATTGGCCCAAAGCCAGAAGTTCTGATGCCAAACTCCTATTCTTAAAGTGTGCTATCCATCTTCTAAAGAAGTTCTTTGTTTGCTTTTAATGAACCATTACTTCTTCAAGTTACACTGAATGATTTTGTTTTAGTTAATACAGTACATGTGAGTGTCTGGCATGAAAAAGAGTTTTATATAGGTCTTTCAATTTCACTGAATATCTGGGGCAATAGCTTGAATAATTGGGTCCCAAACATTCAAATCCCACAGTAAGAATTCCTAATAGGAATGAAACTAGACATGTTGTAAGTGCTTTTATTAAGTATGCAAAGAACTTAAAGGCAGATTGTCTCATTTAAGTAATGTTTACTTTATGGTTTATATGAACATATAAGATGTAACTTCATTGAAGGAAATTGTGCGAATTAGATGTAATTTTTATTTTAGGTTGACAAGTTTTTCAGTAAGGTAGAAGACAATAATAGGAATTCACAGTAAACAGAAGGCAAGGAGAAGATGGTAAATTCAGTTTGAATGTTATATTTGAAGTACCTGTTGGAATCTCCAAGTGAATTAAAGGGCAGCTATTATAAGACACTGTATATACATACACAAACATGCACACACATCCAGTGCCCAGAAGAGAGTTATGGTTTGAAAACACAAATAGGAAGTCACCAACATACAGGCAGTAGCTAAAGCAAAGGGTATTAATAAAGTCACCCATAGAGAGCACAGAGGGACAGAGAAGGAGGGGCTGCCAATAGAAGTTGATTAACACCTGCGATTAAGGAGACTGGAAAGAAGAAATCAGAGAAGCTGTAAACTGGATAAAGTAGTATCATGGGAGTCAAAAGAAAAGAAGGGGACTAACGAAAACTACAGACACATAAATATAAAATCAAAATATCTACTGGATTTGGCAATTTAGCTCATTGTCAAGGGCAGTTTTTTGTGTTACATCTTGATTAGAACACAGATGGCAGCAGTTTGAGAAAAAATGGTAAAAAATATGAAGACAACTGGCTACACATGAAAAAAATGAAAGGGAGGCAAAGCTAGAGTAAAGAGAGGTTTCTTTATATATTTGCTTGCTTTAGGATAATAAAGGTTTGACCATATTCATATGCTAAAGGAGAAGAGCCAGTCTAGACACAAGAAGTTTCTACAGCAGTAAGAAGTCAAGAATGAACACCAATGTAACCTTTGTTATGTTTGAAAGAGTAAAATAAAATTTTGTCTCTCCACTTACCGTCATTTTATCTAACTGCACTACTAAACCAATTAACTTGCAAACTTCCTGTTACTATATTTATCTATTTTAAATTATAGGCTTAATAAAGAAATTGGTATGAGTATACATGAGGATATTCTCCATTCTTTTATGATTTCAGTTCTAGCTCCTTAGGGAGTAAGATCCTGAAATAGTTCTCCATATTCATCTCCATATCCCAGATCTAGAATGTGCTAGATTCTTCCGGTCAATTAGTATTTGTGATGATATTCTGGAAAAGATTTCTACATTAAGGACAGATTAAAAGAACTCAAGACAGACCACATAAGGCTATCTAAAACAGGCTTAGATGTAACAGATTTTGAATGATTGGTGAAATAGTTCCTTACCTGCTTCATAAAAGCACTCAAGAATTATAATATTTGAAGAGGAAGATAATGAAATATTTCTTTAGTTGCTTTATAAAAAAATATAAAAACATTCAATTTAAGTTCACCTGAAAGTGTAGAGCCACTGCAGTTCTGGCCATCAACTTACTGAAATGTTCATTAAATTTTGGTGAAAGAATGTCCTGTGATAATGTTTCATAAGGATCAAATGCTTGCTCCTATTTTTTTTAAAAAAAGGAAAATGTGTTAGATTTTAAAGAATATCATGGCACATATAACTTAATGGCAAATTTTTATTCAAGTCTTCAACTAGGTTTCAGAACTTTTGCTCTCTACTTTTCAGGGCTAAACAATAACTATGGCTGTAACTGGGAAATTTTTTAAATGTAAATAGTGATCTTGAAGTGATAGATGACAAGAAGATTCCTTCTTAAAATGGTCACTGACTCTGTGGTCTCAAGTACCAAACTATTAAAATGCTTATGCACATTTATCCTCAGTAAATGGAAACAGTATTAGTAAAAGAAGACTGGGATTTGAAATTTCAGTTAGGCTAACTAGGTCAATATGAATTTATACAAGCAAAAAAGTGGTATCACTGTTTTATCCACTCTTCACACTTTTCAAAATTAGAAGAGTAATATACAGAAACTGCCCATATTTTGTCAAATGTAATTTTTAAATAAATTCCCATTACTTGGTAATAATCAATATCCTCAAAGTTTAAGTTCGAACTAAGATCTGTCTCATTTTTTAATTTTAAAAATATAGTATCGTTTTCAGAAAATAACTACTGGTGAGAATAGAGAGAATTGAAACTCATATCCACTGCCAGTAGAAATATAAAATGGTTTATTTCCTGTGGAAAACAGTTTGGCAGTTCCTCAAAAAGGTAAACAAAAAATTACCATATGACCCGGCAATTCCATGCCTAAGTATATACCCAAAAGAATTGAAAACAGGGACTCAAAGATATACTTCTATGCCAGTGTTCACTGCAGCATTATTCACAATAACCTAAAGATGGAAACAACATAACTATTCATATAAATGGATAAACAAAACATGATATATCCATACAATGGAATATTATTCAGCCATAGAAAGTAATGGAGCTCTGGCACATGCTATAAAAAGGATGAACCTTGAAAACATGTTAAGTGAAATAAGCAGATACAAAAGAATATATATGATTACTTTTATATCCTATATCTAGAATCAGCAAATTCAGAGACAGAAAATAGACTAGAGCTTACTAGGGGTCAGGTGAGGGAATAATAGGGAGTTATTGCTTTAATGAGTACAGAGTTTCTGTTTGGGGTGATGAAAAAAATTTGTAAATAGACAGTGGTAATGGTTGTATAATACTGTGAATTTAATTAATGCCACTGAGTTACACACTTAAAAGTTATTAAGATGGCAAATTTTAAATCTATTTTACAACACTTAAAAACAAAATGAAAATTAGAAAATACATTACGTTTATGAACCATGGTATCCTTCAGAGTACAGCAAGCGACCAGACTACAAATTAATATGCTAAGGTTTCATAACAAAAATTTACTAGAAAAACTTTCTAATAGGAACAAAGGCTGAATATTTTGTTTAGGTATCAGTAAGTGAATAATTCTATACTACCAGTTTTGTTGACTACAAAGTGGATGTAATAACAGTGATCTATAATTTTAGAAAAACCTAGGCAAAATTTAGAAAATGGGGAATTTTTTTACATCAAAAAAACTAAAGCACTTTTAAAACCCTGTTTCCACCCCACCCAAAAAAAGTGAATGAATATGAAAAGATGTTCAACATCATTAATTTTTTTAAAAAGGCATAAATGAAAAACAATGAGATGCTGTTTTTTTCCCATTAGACTGGCAACAATGAATGGAATAATACCCAGAGTTAGTGAAACTGGAAAAAAAAGAGGGCCTGCACAAACTGTAATTTAGCTGGAAGTAAATTTGGCAAAATCTTTCAAAGTCCTAAAAATGTACCTAGTCTTTAGTACTATATAGTTCCACTTTTGGGAATATACCCTAAAATAATTATTAGACTATGAAGGCATAATATAAATACATTTGTTGCAGTACTGTTTACAATAACAAAACAATGGAAACAACCTACATGTTCATTGGTAGTAAATAGTTAAAACATGTTATGGTGTCTCCAAATAACATGGTACTAATTCAGACTTTAAAAATTGTGTTGAATTATGTTTATTAACATGGAAAATGTTCATGATATACTGAATGAAAAAAGAAGGTTATAAAAAGTAATATTCTATTTCTATAAATACACATAGGTTGGTATGTGTGTAGAAAAATATTTGTAAGGATAAATAATAAATGTAAACTTAAGTCATTTCTAGGTGTTGCAAAATGGAGTAATTTTCATTTTATTTATATTTGTCTCCATTTTTCTTAGTATTTTTACAATGAGCTGCATTACTTTTATAATTACTTAAAAGATAACAAAATGATTTTTACTTTGGGAAAAAAATTAAAATATAAACCTCCTTTTCAATTTTTGGAAATTAAGACTAAAAAAGCTAAACAGCTATGGTCAATAAAATTCCCCTTTTTTCACCTTAAATGTATGTGCCATTAAAAAAGAAAAACCTCTAAACATTACTACTCCAGTATATCAACTTTCACTATAAATATTATCATAAATACACTGTGTCACTATGAATACAATGTAATTTTAGTTTACTATTGGTTAAACCTTAAGTATTTCTTACTGTAGCCAGCAAAGTCTTTTAACTGCTACAAAGATATCTTACTAAATTTCTTAATACAGCACTTAATGAGAGTATAAAATAGTTTTGTAAACTTACTTCTGCCAAATCCTCAAAACAGCTGCCAGCTAAGGGATGAGGACTGCTTTCATCAGTCATTTCAACTGTGTCTTCAATCAAACCTAAGAGTTTCACAGTCAATTCATGTATGTCTGAAATGTTACTGAAAATCTTTTCAATATCCTGAAAAAAGAAAGAGAAAGATTAAGACATGTGAGACAGAGAATTTTGTTTAAAAATTATTAAATATAAGAAATATAAATGTTAAGTGTATATTTTCACCCAATTGCATACTAATAAATTCCAAGGTATCTAATATATTCCAAAACAGCAAAAATCCATCATGAATAAGGAAGGGAAGTAAAAAAACCTTGGATTGATTACACACAGTAAATTTACTGGAAAATACAGATTCTACATAGTTTTTCAATAATTCTAAAATATCATATTGTAGATAATCCTAAGCAACTCTTCACATAAGAATCCTAGCATTTGAGTATTTTAAAACTGGCTAAGACACCAAAAGTCTTAATCAAGGTCTTATAGAGCTGGTTAATGATGAGAGCTGGGATGAAAATGAAGATCTAGCTCCTAATCCAGACACAAACCAGCTTCACAATTTGTGGTCTGTGTCCTGGATTTGAGGAGGAATTAAAGATTTCATTCAAACTCCCATGTATGAATTATACCTGGATTAAGACATGCTAAGTCCTCTGGACACAAACTAACCATATGGCTCATTTTCCAGGTTATGGCCAACTGTTATTCACTCTGGTATCTTATAATGGAAACATCACAGACTATGCAGCCTAACAGACCTGAGCTTGGATCACGGCCCTAGTGACCCTGGAGTAGGTCACTTACTATGTTCTAGGCACTGTTTTAAGTACTTGACATGCAATCTCCTAACAGCCTTATTAGAAGGTACTACATCATGCTCATTTTATGAATGAGGAAACAGAGGCACAGAGAAATTAAGCAACTTGCTGAAGGTCACACAGCTGGTATACTAATACCTACCTCATAAGGTTCTCAGAAAGAACCTTTCATGAAGCGATTTCTACAAAATTCTCCTGGCACATAACAGGCCCTTCACAAACTTGAGCTTTTTAAAGACATATGAGTAGGGTCCAAAGGAGTAAATTAAGATCAATCTTAAATCATTCATTCCTTTATCAAGTATTTGTTGAGCTATGTTCTGATCTCAGAAGGTCTTTATTTCAAAAGTTTAAGCTAAAAGTCTATGCTAGTCTATGCTTCAAAAAAATGATATATAGAGAAAAGAGATTCTTTCTCTTGACCCTTTAGTATTATAATAGAAATTTTTTATTAAATCAGCACTAATTTAGTGAAATGAGCCATAACATTAATTCCTGAGGAATGAAAACTAATGGGTCACAGAAAAAGTAAAGAACATATTATTAGCTACCAGCATTTCTTAGGTTTTTATTCTTCATACTACCAAAGATAAAACCCAATTATACTATGGTATAAAAGAACCCAAATTCAAGTTCAACCTCTATAACTAGCTTATCAAGTCATAACCATTTTGTGTCAATTTCCTCTCCAGTAAAAGTAGAGATGATAGTACCTGCCCTACCTATCTCAGAGGACTGTTATAAGGTCATTTAAAATAGGACAGTACTTTGAAAAACATAAAATGTTGACTACATAAGGAAGTTTGTCAGTGGAAGGGACTTATTATCAAATGTTAAATGTTAAACATACATACAAAAGAAAAACAACATAAGCCAATTAAAACACGTTAAATTATCACTGAAGCTCACTCTTTTGGAATAGTATGAAAAAAGCTAAATCATTTCCAGATCTTAAGCACTGAGCCAGCTGTGTCTGCACATCACTTCTATTCACTCATGTAATAGTTATTTGGGGTAGGAAGTCAGAAAGTAGAAAAAAGGCTGATTATATAAAGAGAAAGGCAGACATACAGACATCTAAGGAAAAATAAACCAAAAAGGTTGACTTTAGAAAGTTGACTTAAAGTTGACTTTAGAAGCTAGAGAGGTAAGTAAAATAAGGACAAGGATCCCTGGATCCGTATCATTTTCATCCCACTCCCAACGCCATCTTCCAAGAAACCAGCTCTACCTTTGTTTGTTTATGTGACATTCCACATAAACTTTTACTCTTAGAAATCTCCACTGTCAGCTTTTTAAACTACTGTCTTAAAGTACTTACCAAAAAAACAGGAAAAAGCAGAAGCCTTTCTTTTCTAGACCAAACCTCTTTTTCACCCCCTTCAGATGAATAACTATAAGTCTCAGACACTGCATAGCAGAAAAAGATTTCATTCCAGTGTAATCACTCTGTAATTTTGTGTCTAATTTTCATTGCCATCACACTTAATGTAGCATAACAATGTATGTATTTAAAAAACCCACAAATACTACATAAAAGAATATTTTTGTTTTATATACTCAGAAAGTATATAAAGTTACTATTTATGACTTTAAGCTGCTATTTGACTTTTGGGATACATGGAATTTCAAACCAAAAAGGTACTTACAGAAGGTTTAAACAGCTTTCTGTCAGAAAGAAAGGCTTCTCGAAACACTTTTATGATCATATTTAGTTCCCGCAGATACTGTCTTTCTTCTGCAATTTCAGTTCTGACAAGGTCATAGTAGTTTAGTTCACCTGAAGAACTAGGTTCATCTTCACAGAGAGAAACCAAACCTATGTCATCCTGATCAAACATGTCCATCAAAACCTGAGAAACAGAAATCAATAATGTATAAGCTTATTTTCCTTACTTTCATGAAACTTTCTCAAAGTACTTGGAATTAAAACATTATTAAACAATGAGTTGTGTTACAGGCTAATTTATATAAGAAAATTCCAAATAAGAGAAATATGAAAAGTTGAAGGGAGAAAACATTCCAATGAAACTGGATATGGAAAAATAGATATTTTTGGAAGGCAGACCTAAGTGAAAAAATGTGTGTGTACATACACATATATGTGTATAATACATATACATATATACATACATACACACACACACACACACACACACACACACATATATATAATAGCAAAAAAGAGCACATCTTTGGAAAACAATCACTGGAGCCAAAATCCCAGTTCAACCACTTAGTCCGCTGTGATTACAGATTCTTTATATGTAAAATGTTAACTGATGAAAAAGTCAATGAGCTAATGTACCTAAAATACATATTACTATGTCTGACAAATAACAGACATTCAAAATGGTAGTTCTTTGTCTCATTGGAAGGATGTTATTGCACTTAGAGAAAAATGAAATGACACTATTGCAGAGGCACATGATAGAGGCACTGTGATGCTTTTCTGGTGGATACTTACTAGACCAACAGCTGCTACTAAGCAGGTAAAGAGGGTGCCTACACCAGTTTGGGGAAAGACAACTGCTAGAAGATCAGTTACACACAGAAGGATTGATCAAATAAGAAAATACATTTAGAAAAAATGGAAGCACATTGCTCACTGTCAGGGAAGGCAGTTACAAATATAAAAAAGGGGAGACTAAAATGAACCCTGTGGTATTGGGTTTGAACTGGAGAGATTGACGAATTCATATAAAGACAGGTAACTCTTTTTCAGTAGGTACAGGGAGGTTCTTGAGCTTAAGCTTGAGGAAAGAAAAAAGCAGCAAATTTTCCAGAATTCTTCTACCCATTCAGAATTAGGTAAATGAAGTAATATCTTCTAAGCAGAACTGAATTACCACCTGTCCTACAGGTTCATCCCACCTAAAGGTAAGTTAGTGCAAACATATCACCTATCTTGAAAAATACACAACTTGGGAAAGTACACATGTGTATATTAGCTTCTTCAGGCTGCCATAACAAAACAAAACAAAACAAAGAGAGATAAGAAATAAGTATAGATGTGCTATACACACACATATACATGCACATATTCCCTAACTCTGGCCTCTAAGAGACCAAAGAAGTGACATTCCATAGCCATGAGCTCATATAGCACCCAGATCCTGGTTTCTACAAGTAATTCTCCACTGAAAAGAAGCAGTATTTTTTAGAAAGTGACTAATTCTAGGTTTGAGCAATAGGTAAAGAATGAGTTAAAACTGAAACCTCTTGTGATAAAACAAAATCCTCAAAGAAGGATAGGGACAGAGAAGTCAACCTGAGGGAGCTCCAGGGGCCAAATCTGGGAAAATCTGAGTATCAAAATAAGTACTGAAATAAGAGATTATGGTCCATTGAATAAAACAAGAACCCATAAGTCCTGTTAAAATAAATAGATGAGTAAAGTGAGGAACAAGATATTTACAGTCTCTAAATATTCCACAAAATATGTATTAATTACAAAAGGGAAAAGAGTACTTCAAAGTAGAGAAGCCTAGCAGACAATCCCTTGATCAAGTGATCACCAATAATAGGACACATCAAAATGGTATATGCCATGTGAGCAAATGCAACAAGAACACAGCATTGCCTCTGTGATATTCTTGCCAAAATGTTCTATAACCTGAATCTAATCAAGAGAAAACATGAGAAAAAAACTAAAGGGAAGTTTTAAACAATACCTGGTGTAATCCTTGTGTCAAAGTCATAAAAGTTAAGGGAAGAATGAGGAACTGTTTTAGACTGAAGAAGGATACATGACTGATTCTGGACTGGACCATTCTGCTACAAAATAGGACATCATTGGGACAACTGAAAAAACTTGACTGGGGTCTCAGGATCAGATTTATCAGTGTTAATTTCCTGGATTTTGACTGTCATATTATGGTTATGTAGGACATATTATTGTTTGTAGGACACACTAAACTATACTGACTTACTTTCCAGTGGTTCAGGGCACAGGGGAGTACCTTTTATTGTACTTGCAACTTTTCTAAAAGTCTGAGATAAAATACTTTTCTATATTACTTTGCATGTAATTATAATTTCAGAAGTCAAAACAGATATAACAAGAAATTCCTACCATGATAGTTAAGTGAAAAATCATTTCTGAGACTATGGCATGGTACAGTGGATCTCCACCATAACTGCAAATCAGAATCACATGGGATGCTTTCAAAATTACTGAGGCTTGGAGGCCCAACCCAGGCCAAGTCAATGAGATTTGCAGTATTCTTTAAAAGCTTTCTGATATGCAAAGGAAAGAACCACTGGCATGTGACAGGCCCTGGGAATCATTTACCCTCAGAGGTCTACTTTAGGCATCTTCTGTAGGAACTGTTCCTGATCTCCCCATGCCAGAGTGATCATTTTCACCACTGCACCTTTGACCCATTTCTATAATAGTATTAATCACATTGTGGTGCAATTACATTTGTTCACAATAATTTTTATTTCCCAGTAAAATAAATTTCTCCTAATACAGGGATTGCTAAGTGATATATCTTTAATGTTCAGCACCTTGGCACACAGGTACTCAAAAATGTTGATTTAAAACGTAAGAAAAAAAGGAGGAAAAGTAGAAAGGGATGAAAAGGAGAGGAAAATAAAGAAAAGACTTAATTTCTTCCTTTAGTAGCTTACAGCCAGGAAAGAAGGAGCTAAGTTAACAAAAAAATTACCAGAAGGAAGTAACTTTGGCTTGCAAACTCTTTTCCTCTCCACCTTTACCCACTAAACTATTCTGTGAAACTAAGAATGTTTTTCAAAATTACTTCTTATAGGTAAAAGTACCTGAATACTCTGTATATACTCTCTAAAATATATAATTCAAACCACTTTTCTTAAACTGGTTTGAGGCTTTGGATATTTTCTCCTGTGGGTAAGAAATTCTTTATGGAAAAAAAAGATTCCCATCCTGTCATACGCTGAAAAACCTGTAAATATTATGGTTAGTCTGTTAAGCCAGCATTTTTCTGTCTTTCAATGCCAGGAATTATAAAAATTACTAATATCATGTATAGAAAAAAGACAGGTATAAGTGACATATAGTCACTATTATTCAAGTTAAGCTTCAATACCTTTTAATACTTACCTTATCTGCACACATTGACACTTTAATGTCCTGCTGAGATATTTCATAATGTCGGATATTAAAAACATAATTACCAGCCAATTTCAAAATATCAGCTGAGATATATTCCAGTACAGCCACAATATATAGGGACACATGGTAGTCCACTTTATACCCTAAGACTTCCTGTGGAAAAATAAACAATTCCAAAAAATGTCACCATCAAATATCAGTTAAACACTTAACATTTTTGCTTTCTATAAACTTTCTATAAGACAAATATAATATCTAAACTTACAGGCACCACAGGATATAAAATGAATCACTTGCGCCATTATCAGGTGTTTTTTATTTTTTTGGGAGACATCTAATCTAACAAATTTGCCTTTAGTGTCAAGCAAGAAGAGATATCTACTACAGAAATCTTAAGACTGGATTTCAGTGAAAACCTCTTAATTAATACATTATCCAAAACCCATTTGACAAGTATCTGCTATCTTCAAGGACCTTGCTTTAACCAATATCCCTAAATTACAGTGGTTTCTACTGAGGATGTGTGTATGGGAGTGGGGCAGGGAGGAAGGGAT
>JAVSCE010011748.1:0-222971 GCA_032199065.1 Smutsia gigantea | reverse complement strand
AATTTTAAGTAGTCTCACAATACTTGTTTTTTGAAAGCTCTTTCACATGCAAACTCCATTAATTCCCCATTTAAAGCTTGCAGTGGCACCCTATTTCCTTCAGGTTAAGATCCTGGTTCCTTTGCGTGGCCCTGAGGCCCTTCTGCTTATTCCTACACCTCAAGCATTGTCCTCTTCATCTCTTACCACCCCGTACCACCACCACGTGCACACACAACCTAGTTACCTCATAGGACCTGCATTTCCTAAACACATGATAAGTTTTATGTGAGCCACTCCATCCAAAGCAAAGGTGAGCATATGATTTATTGGCCAATAGGGGCACTTTTGAAAGTGAAAGGGGATACTCTCACAAATAATGCCAAGACTACAGGCGTTAATCTGGATGGATTCAGAGACTAACTTGTAGCCGACTCTTACAGCTTAACAGCAGGTGCCTTAGAAGACCTTCCCTGAACTTTTTAAACTGGGTTATCAGTGGTCTCACCTGGGAGTGATTTTACCCGCCAGGGCACATTTAGCGACGTCTGGAGACATTTTTAGTTGCCAGCTTGCGGTTGGGGCAGAGTGTGGTGTACTGCTTACAAGTAGTTGACCGGGGTGCTGTCAGCTCCTGCAATACATAGGTGTGTTTGTTTGCAAGGGCGGCTATAATGCCACAGACTGAGTGGTTTAAACAACAGAAATGTATGCATTTCTCCCCACAGTTCTGGGGACTAGAAGTTCAGGATCTCTATTGTGACAGGGTTGTCTTTAAAGACTGCCTCCAAATACAGTAACATTCTGAGGTATTGGGAGCTCAAAGTATGGATTTGCTGGGGGGCGGTAGGGAGTGGGCCCAATTCAGCCCCTAACAATGGGACAGCCCTTGCACCTCGAGGAATTCAGTCCCATCAACAGCAGTGCAAGGTTGAGAAATTGGTTCTGTGGCCCTTTTGTGTGTGCTCTGCCTGTGTGGTGTACACATTACCTCCAATACTCCGCCGCCCTACTGTGAGCCCCTTGAGGGAACTGGCTTGGCTTTTTTCTCCATCCTTTACCCTCAGTGCCTAGTACAGTGTTGAGATCTTGACACATGTATGTTCCAGGCAGGCAGTGTCTGAGGGGTTTGCTGCCGTATCCCCAGGGTGGAGCCCAGAGCCTGGGTAGTGGTGCTCAGTGTATTTGGTGAATGAGTGCATGGTGAACGTTTGACTTAGAAACCTGGAGCTGCCTTGTGATCTTCATTCCCCACCTTGGCCCTGCTCTCCCTTCCGCCTTATCTTGGCCCCCATCACCCCCAGCCCTGGCCTCCCCATCTGCAGTTATCACAGGATGGGTCGAGCATTAGGTAGGGTCTGGCTTGTAGGGCACTCCCTGAGCTTCACTTTGTGACAGGCCAGTCCAAGTTGGCTCTCAGCCCCATGCCCAGCAGGCAGTGGAGCAGACGAGCTGTTGGCCTTTCTCCTGGCTGCTGATGCAAGAGGGCTGAAAGGCGGTGGGGCATGTGGCAGCCTGCCCCTGGGCTTTGATTCCAGTTATCTGCTCTGGGGTGAACAGCGGTTCCAGCACAGAGCCTTATAACCTTGTCCAAGTTTATGTATGTGCAGTTTTTGGGGGGAGGGGGCAGTGCTTTTGCCAGATTCTCTCAGATCTGGGACTCAACACTAAGATCCATTTCTTTAACACTGGTTCTCAAATTGACAGTGTGACAGAATCACCCCCAGAGGGAGAGGGCCTGTTAAACAGCCTGTGGAACCCCACCTCTAGAGTTTCTCATTGAAGTCTGTGGGGTGGGGCTTGAAAAATTGCATTTCCAACAAACTGATGATGCTGCTGGTCCAGGGACCACACTCTGAGAAGCAACTGTGAGCGGATCCCCATGGTTGCGTGGTAGAGGGAAAGACCCTGGGGAATTGTTAAGCATTGAGTGAGACAAAGCACATGAAAATACCTGGCACGTGGCAGGAGCTCAGCTAGTGTAACAGGAAGCTTAGTCCCTTTTTAATCATCCCCAGGCACAGCCCCCATCTGGGGTGCTGTTTCTTGGGGGTGTAATAAGGCTATACTCTAGCAGGATCAGCCCTGCCCGGTGCTCTGACACTGTTTTATATTCATTGTACACAATGGTCTTGGGCATTTTTGAAGTGCAGTGATTGGTCTTCAGTGGGCTTGAAGGAGAATAGACTCTAAAGCTGTGACCTGTTTGTTCCTTCACAGGTATAACCACTGGTTTTTCACTCACAACTCCCTTGGTTGAACACATTCCTGGAGTGATTTTGTTTCCTTTTTTCTTTTTCAGGAGTCAAAAGTTACCCTTTTGTTTGCACTGCCTCCTTCCACACAAGCGCCCCTTTGGCCAAAGAGGATTATTACCAGATTCTAGGAGTGCCCCGAAATGCCAGCCAGAAGGAGATCAAAAAAGCCTACTACCAGGTCTGTATGGAAGCCAGATTTTAGAAACAAAACCATAAAAGAAATGCTGTTGGTCTAGGCTGACCCTGGTCAGTGCGGTGTATATATACACAACCCCATACCTACAGATGACATGCAGCTGGCAGAGTAGTGTAGACATTCAGATGAGCTTTGTCAGACTGCATTCCTCAAGTGCATGATGGTTAATGCTTCAGGAGAAAGAGGAGAGTCAGAACCAGAGATTTAAAAGGAATCTTTTCCCAGAGCTGCTTCTGCATTTGAATTTATTCTGCACTTGTAGAATTAGTAGGTATGCTGGTTTAAGTTTTGGGTAGTCATTTTGTGTATTCAGATAAGTTTATGGATTTAGAATTATTTATTTTCTTAACCCAGAATGTATGAAATTTTCGTCGTCATATCTCAGAATATATAATGGGTAATTGGTAAAGTGGCATGTGAGTTATCTAGACCAGTGGTTCCCAGATTTTTTCTCTGACTAATAAAATTAAAAAAATAAAGACACTAATGTAGGATTGCCAGCTTTTGGATTTTGTTAAATATAGATGTTAAAAATCATCAAGTACAATCTATGACTGTCATTTGATAAAAGAAAGAACATCTTAAAACAAAGATAGGAAAGCTGTAATATCAGAATGAAGAAGATATCTTTAAACTAAATACAAAATAAGTTACCTTCATGAAAAATTTACTAAAAATTCTTGATTTTATTTTCCTTTTTTTTTCTTTTCTTTTTTTTTGGTGGGTAAGCAAAAATTTTGTCTAAGCACAATAGTTATGAACCAAATACTGATCAAGACCAGAACTAACCATTTATGGCTTGGATGGCCACGCTGAAAGGACAATTTTTAAAGTGTGCAAATCACTGGTTTTTAGTATATTCATAGGCTGTACCATCACCACAATTGATTTGAGAACATTTTCAACACCTCAAAAAAAACCACTTACCATTACCACTTCCCCCCTATTCTCCTCTGTCCTCTGCCTTTGCAATTGATAATCTATTTTTGTTTCTATGGACTTGCCTATTCTGGGATTTTGTAGGATAGGGTCATCCAATATGTGGCCTTTTGTGACTGGCTGCTTTCACTTTAGAGTGGTTTTCAGGGTTCATCCACATTGTAGCATGTATCAGTACTTCATTCCTTTTAATGGCCAAATAATGTTCCACTGTATGGACATACTGGGATATTTGGGTTTTTTCCACTTTTTTGCTATTACGCATCATGTTGCTATGCACATTCATGTCTAAGGTTAGTGTAGACCTATGTATTCATTTCTTTTGGTA
The DNA here is from genome assembly GCA_032199065.1 of Smutsia gigantea. NCBI lineage: Eukaryota > Metazoa > Chordata > Mammalia > Pholidota > Manidae > Smutsia > Smutsia gigantea. Next base: position 219,271 of record JAVSCE010011748.1, on the reverse strand, counting down.
TATACATATTCTTACGAGTGGAATCGCTGAGTCAAATGATAAGTCTGTTTAACCTTTTGAAAAACTATCAAACTAGTAAGAGTGGCAGCACCATTTTATATTCTCACAAGCAGCATGTGAGGTTTCCAGTTTCTCCACATCCTGGCCAACACTTGTTATCTGTCTCTTTAAATTCTAGCCACACTGGGTATAAAGGGGTTTCACATTGTGGTTTTTCTGTGATGGTAATGATATTAAGCATCTTTTCATGTGCTTATTGCCATTTGCTGTGTATGTATTCAGACCTTTTGCCCACTTTTGAGTTGCCTTTCTTATTATTTGTTGTCATGGAACGAGCAAAGGCATGGGGCTAGGAAGCAGAAATCCTGGCTTGGGAGTCATGAATAGCATGTCTCTTCTTTTGAGCTGGAGGGAAGATACCTGGTACAAGGGTGGGAGAACGCTGAAAGGACAGAACCTTGGGCCAGTTAAGGGACATGTGAGGCACTGTGTGAGTACTGGATATTTAAGAGAGAGTGGGGAACTATTGAAGTGTTTAGGTGTGGAAATAAAAAGATCAGGTGAAGCTGTGCAATATAAAACTGGAAATTTTAAAAGTAGCCTTTATGGAGTGATTACTGTTGTCAGACCTTGATAAAAGCTTTGCATGTATGATGTCATTTAATCCTCATGGCAAAAGGCTCAGAGAGGTTATGACATACAGCTGAGGCCACATAAGCCCGTATGTGGCATACATGAAACCAAAATTCAGGTCTGATTGCAAAAGACCTCTCTTTGCCTTATGCTAATGGCATGAGTGTGTACCACCATTTCTTGCCTTGGCACTGAAACCAGCCCTGTGGCCCAGCATGATCTACCCACCATGCTTTGAGACCCCTTTAGCATGCAGCCCCTGGACCAGCATCTCTAGAAGCAGGTGAAGTTTGGAGGCCACAGTGGAGCTGAACTCCCACCGTTTCCACCCATGGCTCTTGCACTTTGCATGGTGAAGCTTCTGGTGCTGCTTTGTGATGTCTGCCTGACTTTGGGGAGTGCGTTTGTACACTGGCAACTTTTGCCAGTATCCTCATTCCTTCTGGAAACCAAAGTTGGGTGGCACGTGACTAGTTCTTTCTTTGCAGGCTTAGTGACTAATTTTGCTTTCTTTTGATAGTGTGGGAGATTGAGTTAGCTGTTTGTGTTGACTCTCAGCATGAAGAAAGGACTCTGGGGTTGTGATGCCCAGCCTCAATTATTTGCCAGGCTGTTTTGTAAAAGATTAAAGTTACCTGTGTAACACCAGAAGACGAGACAGTTAAGCTCACTCTTGTGAGAGCTAGCCGTGAGGGCTGTTGTCGTGACACACTCCACCTTGGGTGGAAATGAGTTCTCATCACTGGAAATAATCCTGCTGTGTGTCTCAGTGACAGAGCCAGATGGTTTCACGCCACTTTCAGCTTTGGGACTCTGTGCCCCCTCCTTGTCCTCACATGCGGGACCTGCGGTAATCCAGACTTAGAAGGTTATCAGTGGCCGCAACAATTACAAGAATGAACACCTACCAAGCACACAGCACTGCTCAGACAGCAGGACGGTAACTGTCATTGTAGAGTGGCTCAGCACACCCGTGTGCTCCGGACAGCTGAACAAGATTTTGTTTTTAATATTTAAACCTGGTAACACCGAAGCTCCAGGGGGATGTAGGTGAATGGGAAGGGGAAGGCTTTTCACCATATATTACTTTGTACTTTTGGAATTCTGAACAAAGGGAATATATTGCCTATTGAAAACAGGTTTAAATATTTGAAAACAAAACAAAACAAAATTCCTCCAGAAGTAGTTTATACAGCAGGTACATCTGTTCATCCAGTTATTTTCTTCTCTTTTTACATAGATGGCAGTGTTCCAGACACACTGTATTTTGCTTTCACAAAGGTCTCAAGTTCTAAAAAATTAGTTGTTACTTTTGCTAGAGATTTGTATGTGTACATACCTCAGATTTGAAGATATTTTTCTTTAGAGTCTTAAACCTTGTTTTAAGAATTGATGTTTGCAAACACACAAAAGAAACAATTATAAAGGAGGCTAGATTGTGAATGTCATTTGGGGTTCAGTTTTAGTCATCATCTTGTGTCCACAGTAATTTATTATTTGCTCACTTAGCTTGCCAAGAAATACCACCCAGACACAAATAAGGATGATCCCAAAGCCAAGGAGAAGTTCTCTCAGCTGGCAGAAGCCTATGAGGTAATGCGACCCACTGGTACGTGCAGTCACCATCCCTCAGCTGTGTGGGTGGGTGAGTGTGCTGTGCAGTATGCCCTGATGTGTCATGGGGCCCGGCATGAGGGCTGTGTCCCCACATCAGATCACCTTGTTGAAGAAAATAGTCCCAGGTTTTATGCTATATCCAACTTAGAATCCCAGTGGAGAACGGGACCCAGTAATCTGTATTAACAGAGCTCCCAGGTCATTTAGATTTGTAGCTGGGTCTGGGAACTCGTGGTTGGGCTGATTAGTTCTGTACTTGTTTGATGACCACCCCTATATCTGGTGGTGGTGGTGGGTGTTGTCAAAGTAGAACACCATCACTGCCCTGGAGGAATAAAGTGTGCTCAGGGGGATGCAGCATACTTTTATGAAACAACTGTGGAACAATTGCATAGTTATTTAAAAGTGGACCTTATTCCCAGACTTGGACCATTCTGAAGCGGCAAGGATATATAGGGTGTCATTTACCTGCTCTGTGTGTATGTGTGCACATCACCCCCACCCCAATTTGAATAATGATTTGAGAGTAAGTTGCAGGCATTGCATCTCTTTATTCCTAAGTACTGTCTGTTTTCTAAGAACAAGAACATGCTTTTATGTAGCCACAGTAAAAGTGCCAAAACCAGGAAATTTAATGTTGTTACATTCCCACCATCTGTACTTGGTGTGAACTTTTTGTCTGTGTCCTGGGAAGCGCCTGATTGCCGGGCCTCTTGCGGTAGGTGCTGAGTGATGAAGTGAAGAGAAAGCAGTATGACACCTACGGCTCGGCTGGCTTCGACCCTGGGGCCGGCAGCGCTGGGCAGAGCTACTGGAAAGGAGGCCCCACCGTTGACCCAGAGGAGCTCTTCAGGAAGATATTTGGGGAGTTCTCATCATCGTCTTTTGGAGACTTCCAGAGTGTATTCAGTCAGCCTCAGGAGGTAAGCTCCTCGTTTGCAGAATCATTCGAATTTTAGCTGCTAAATGTGATATAAACGGATTTGATCAATTTCTGTTTCTCAAAGAAAAAGGCAGAGCAACCTCAATGGAATGATCTGGGTGCAGCCATTTTGTTAGCAAATAATTCCAATATTTGAAAGATTGTGTAGGTAATGATATATATGTTCATTTTGACTGTATTCTTACAGTTTCTTAACCAGGCAGCACCTAAGCCTCTTAGAGTCTTAATTAGGGCGTATTTTATGTAGTGCCCGCTATGTTATTCTAGGAGAGCTCGATCCAGTAGGGACACACTGCCAGTACTGCCTCTTCCATGTTTATGTCCTAATAAGACATTATCCGAGTTGAAGAGAAGGGGAATATTTGATGATTTAAGTTGTGACTTGATGATTTGAACTGTTTGTAAGGACCACATACAAATACTATCTTTGAACAGTTTGTTCAAAAGTACATCTTCACTTAAATTGAAACAAACATTACCTCTTAAAAATCCTGAGGCATAGGGCAGAATCAGTTAAGGTAGTCCCATCCATTCTTGGCAGAGTGTAGGTACGTAAAGTAGTTAAAAAGTAAAATAACTGGAGGTGGGGGTGGGGAATGAATAGGTGGGGCACAGAGGATTTTTAGGGCAGTGAAAATACTCATGATTTTATGAGGGACACATGACATTGTACGTTTGTTTAGACCCATAGAATGTACATCATCAGGAATGACCCTAAGGTAAACTATAGGCTTTGGACGGTTATAATGCAAGATGTAGGCACATCCTTGGTAAAAAGTGTCCCTCTCTGGCGAGTGATGTTGAAAATGGGGGAGGCTGCACATGTGTAGGGGCAGGGAGATGTGGCAAATCTCTGTGCCTCCCTCTCAATTTTGTAAATGTAAAACTGCTTTAAAAGAAAAAAATCTTTAAAAGGAAACTGAAAACTGCAGTACAATGCCTGCCTTTACTTTTAAAGTGGAACATCACTGGTAATTATAAAAAGGAAGATGACAGGCTGTCCTTTGATTTCTTTAGTACATCATGGAGTTGACCTTCAATCAAGCTGCCAAGGGTGTCAACAAGGAGTTCACCGTGAACATCACAGATACCTGTGAGCGGTGTGAGGGCAAGGGAAATGAGCCGGGCACCAAGCTGCAGCATTGCCATTACTGCGGAGGCTCCGGCATGGTGAGAGCTAAGCCAGAGCCCCCGGCCTCCCCAAGGGGCTGCCTACCGCTTGCCCACCTATACTTCTGTCCATCTTTATGTTTTCCTGTGTTCCTTTGGATATTTATTTATTCAGCAGTACCTAGGGCTTTGAGAGTTCATAATCTGATGGGCCTATTTTATTTAGAACCTTCGGCCTCTTTCCAGGAGTGCTCTGTCTTGGTCAATAATACAGACAGAGCAAGGAAACTGCTGTCTTCTCTGAAAATACACTTTGGGGTAGTTTGGTAATTTGAAACTGGGGTGGGAGAGGGGGACTTAAATTTTGCTTAAAGTGTAATCACTTTTATTTTTTCTTTTTGTAAAGTTTCTGATAGCATTTAAATTTATAAAACTGTATAAAGAACCATTTCTTTATTTCTTTTACCCAGATTCACCAATTGTTAAAACTTTGTCCCATTTGCTCTGTCATTTCTGGTGTGTATTTTCTAAGAACAGGAACATTCTTTTACATAATCACAGTGTAGTGGTCAAAATGAGGAAATTTAGTGTTGATACAACAATATTATTTGTACTTAATCAAATTTCTTCAGTTTTCCTTATAATGTCCTTTTTTCCTGGCCTAGAATCCAAGCTGAGATCTTCTATAGTATTTGGTTGTCATAATTTTTATTTCCCTTAATCTGGAGTAGTTTCTCAGCCTTTTCCTTTTGTGACCTTGACATTTTTAAGGATTGCAGGCCAGCTGTTCTGTAGAATATCCTGCATTTTGGGTTCATCTGAATTTTTATTCAGTATAAGATTCAGATTATACATTTTGGGCAGAAACCACAGAAATGTAGTGCCCTTTTCAGCAGGTAATGTCAGGAGTCATGAGGTGTCACATTGTTGCATTAGTGATCATGTGACATTTGATCACCACCAGTTAGTTAAGGTCATGTCTACCAGGTTTCACACTACAAAGTTGCTGTTTTTCCCTTTGGAATTAATAAGGAAGTTGTGGTGAGATGCTGGACACTGTATAAATATCCTGTTCCTCATCACACTTGTACTCAGTGGCTATAGCATCCATTGATCGGTCTCACCTACTCAGTTCTTACTGTGACAATTGCAAAATGGTGATTTTCTGATCCCAGCATCTCTTGTGCACTTTTTTTTTAGTAGTGAAAATATGTTTTATTTATTTATTTATTTATTTATTTTTTATTTTGGTATTGTTAATGTACAATCACTTGAACAACATTGTGTTTATTAGACCCCCTATTATAAAGTCCCCCCCACATACCCCACTTCAGTCACTATCCATCAGCGTAGAGAGATGCTATAGAATCATTACTTGTCTTCTCTGTAAATACTGCCTTCCGTGTGCCCACCATGCTGCATTACGTGTGCTAATCGTAATACCCCTTTTCCCCCCTTACCCTCCCTTCCCACCCATCCTCCCCAGTCCCTTTCCCTTTGGTAACTGTTAGCGCATTCTTGGGTTCTGTGAGTCTGCTGCTGTTTTGGTCCTTCAGTTTTTTTCTTTGTTCTTATACTCCACAGATGAGTGAAATCATTTGATACTTGTCTTTCTCTGCCTGGCTTATTTCACCGAGCATCGTACCCTCTAGCTCCATCCATGTTGTTGCAAATGGTAGGATTTGTTTTCTTCTTATGGCTGAATACTATTCCACTGTGTATATGTACCACATCTTCTTTATCCATTCATCTACAGATGGACACATAGGTTGCTTCCATTTCTTGGCTATTGTAAATAGTGCTGCGATAAACATAGGGGTGCATCTGTCTTTTTCAAACTGGGCTGCTTCATTCTTAGGGTAAATTCCTAGGAGTGGAATTCCTGGGTCAGATGGTATTTCTATTTTGAGTTTTTTGAGGAATCTCCATACTGCTTTCACAATCGTTGTGCTAATTTACATTCCCACCAGCAGTGTAGGAGGGTTCCCCTTTCTCCACATCCTCGCCAACATTTGTTGTTGTTTGTCTTTTGGATGTTGGCCATCCTAACTGGTATGAGGTGATATTTCATTGTGGTTTTAATTTGCATGATTAGTGATGTGGAGCATCTTTTCCTGTGCCTGTTGGCCATCTGAATTTCTTCTTTGGAGAAGTTTCTGTTCAGCTCCTCTGCCCATTTTTTAATTGGATTATTTGCTTTTTGTTTGTTGAGGTGCGTGAGCTCTTTATACAATTTGGATGTCAACCCCTTGTCAGATATGTCATTTATAAATATATTCTCCCATACTGTAGGAAGTCTTTTTGTTCTACTGACGGTATCCTTTGCTGTACAGAAGCTTTTTAGTTTGATATAGTCTCGTTTGTTCATTTTTGCTTTTGTTTCCCTTGCCCGAGGAGACATGTTCATGAAGAAGTTGCTCATGTTTATGTCCAAGAGATTTTTGCCTATATTTTTTTCTAAGAGTTTTATGGTTTCATGACTTACATTCAGATCTTTGATCCATTTTGAGTTTACTTTGGTGTATGGGGTTAGACTGTAATCCAGTTTCATTCTCTTACATGTAGCTGTCCAGTTTTGCCAACACCAGCTGTTGAAGAGGCTGTCATTTCCCCATTGTATATCCATGGCTTCTTTATCGTATATTAATTGACCATATATGCTTGGCTTTATGTCTGGGCCCTCTATTCTGTTCCACTGGTCTATGGGTCTGTTCTTGTGCCAGTACCAAATTGTCTTGATTACTGTAGCTTTGTAGTAGAGCTTGAACTCTGGGAGCATAATCGCCTCAGCTGTATTCTTCTTTCTCAGGATTGCTTTGGCTATTCGGGGTCTTTTGTGGTTCCATATGAATTTTAGAACTATTTGCTCTAGTTCATTGAAGAATGATGTTGGTAATTTGATAGGGATTGCATTGAATCTTTAGATTGCTTTAGGCAGGATGGCTTTTTTGACAATATTAATTCTTCCTAGCCAAGAGTATGGGGTGAATTTCCATTTATTAGTGTCCTGTCTTTTTGTTATTAAGGTATTATTGATATACACTCCTGTGAAGGTTTCACATGAAAAAACAATGTGGTCACAACATTTACCCATATTATCAAGTCCCTACCCATACCCCAGTGTAGTCACTGTCCATCAGTGTACTAAGATGCCACATATTCACTGTTTGCCTTCCCTGTGCTACACTGTTTTCCCCATGATCCCCACACCATGTGTACTAAACAAAATACCCTTCAATCCCCTTCTCCCACCCTCCCCACCCGTCCTCCCACACCCGTCCCCTTTGGTAACCACTAGTTCCTTCTTGGAGTCTCTGAGTCTGCTGCTCTTTTGTTCCTTCAGTTTTGCTGTGTTGTTGTACACCACAAATGAGGGAAATCATTTGGCACTTGTCTTTCTCCACCTGGCTTATTTCACTGAGCATAATATCCTCCAGCTCCATCCATGTTGTTGCAAATGGCAGGATTTGTTTCCTTATGGCTGAATAGTATTCCATTGTGTATATGTACCACCTCTTCTTTATCCATTCATCTACTGATGGACACTTAGGTTGCTTCCATATCGTGGCTATTGTAAAAAGTGCTGCAATAAACATAGGGGTGCATATGTCTTTTTGAATCTGAGAAGTTGTATTCTTTGGGTAAATTCCAAGGAGTGGGATTCCTGGGTCAAATGGTATTTCTATTTTTAGTTTTTTGAGGAACCTCCGTATTGCTTTCCACAATGGTTGAACTAGCTTACATTCCCACCAGCAGTGTAGGAGGGTTCCCCTTTCTCCACATCCTTCACCAGCATTTGTTGTTCTTAGTCTTCTGGATGCTGGCCATCCTTACTGGTGTGAGGTGATATCTCATTGTGGTTTTAATTTGCATTTCCCTGATGATTAGTGATGTGGAGCATCTTTTCATGTGTCTGTTGGCCATCTGAATTTCTTCTTTGGAAAACTGTCTCTTCATATATTCTGCCCATTTTTTAATCGGGTTATTTGCTTTTTGGGTGTAGAGGCGTGTAAGTTCTTTATATATTTTGGATGTTAACCCCTTGTTGGATATGTCATTTACAAATATATTCTCCCATACTGTAGGATGCCTTTTTGTTCTGTTGATGGTGTCCTTTGCCATACAGAAACTTTTTAATTTGATGGAGTCCCATGAGTTCATTTTTGCTTTTGTTTCCTTTGCTCAAGGAGATGCGTTCAGGAAGAAGTTGCTCATGTTTATATTCAGGATATTTTTGCCTATGTTGTCTTGTAAGAGTTTTATGGTTTCATGACTTAACATTCAGGTCCTTGATCCATTTTGAGTTTACTTTTGTGTATGGGGTTAAACAATAATCCAGTTTCATTCTCTTGCATGTAGCTGTCCAGTTTTGCCAACACCAGCTGTTGAAGAGGCTGTCATTTCCATGTCATTGTATGTCCATGGCTCCTTTATCATATATTAATTGACCATATATGGTTGGGTTTATATCAGGGGTCTCTAGTCTGTTCCATTGTTCTATGGGTCTGTTTTTATAGCTGCCTGTATTTTTTTTAATATAATTTATTTTATTATCATTAATCTACAATTACATGTGCAATATTACGGTTATTAAACTACCCCTTCATCAGGTCCCCCCCACCAACCCCATTACAGTCACTGTCCATCAGCGTAGTGAGATGCTATAGAATCACTACTTGTCTTCTCTGAGTTGTACTGCCCTCCCGTGCCCCCCCAACATTACATCTGCTAATCGTAATGCCCCTTTTTCCCTCTTATCCCTCCCTTCCCGCCCATTTTCCCCAGTCCCTTTCCCTTTGGTAACTATTAGTCCGTTCTTGGGTTCTGTGAGTCTGCTGCTGTTTTGTTCCTTCAGTATTTTTTCTTTGTTCTTATACTCCACATATGAGTGAAATCATTTGATACTTGTCTTTTTCTGCTTGGCTTATTTCACTGAGCATAATACCCTCTAGCTCCATCCATGTTGTTGCAAATGGTAGGATTTGTTTTCTTCTTATGGCTGAATAATATTCCATTGTGTATATGTACCACATCTTCTTTATCCATTCATCTACTGATGGACACTTAGGTTGCTTCCATTTCTTGGCTATTGTAAATAGTGCTGCGATAAACATAGGGGTGCATCTGTCTTTTTCAAACTGGGCTGCTGCATTCTTAGGGTAAATTCCTAGGAGTGGAATTCCTGGGTCAAATGGTATTCCTATTTTGAGTTTTTTGAGGAACCTCCATACTGCTTTCCACAATGGTTGAACTAATTTGCAGTCCCACCAGCAGTGTAGGAGGGTTCCCTTTTCTCCACATCCTTCCCAACATTTGTTGTTGTTTGTGTTTTGGATGTTGGCCATCCTCACTGGTGTGAGATGATATCTCATTGTGGTTTTAATCTGCATTTCTCTGATGATTAGCGATGTGGAGCATCTTTTCATGTGCCTGTGGGCCATCTGAATTTCTTCTTTAGAGAAGTGTCTATTCATGTCTTCTGCCCATTTCTTAATTGGATTATTTGCTTTCTGTTTGTTAAGGTGCATGAGTTCTTTATATATTTTGGATGTCAACCCTTTATCAGATACGTTTTTTATGAATATATTCTCCCATACTGTAGGATGTCTTTTTGTTCTACTGATGGTGTCCTTTGCTGTACAGAAGCTTTTCAGCTTGATATAGTCCCACTTGTTCATTTTTGCTTTTGTTTCCCTTGCCCGGGGAGATATGTTCATGAAGAAGTTGCTCATGTTTATGTCCAAGAGATTTTTGCCTATGTTTTTTTCTAAGAGTTTTATGGTTTCATGACTTACATTCAGGTCTTTGATCCACCTTGAGTTTACCTTTGTGTGTGGGGCTAGACAGTAGTCCAGTTTCAATCACTTACATGTAGCTCTCCAGTTTTTCCAACACCAGCTGCTGAAGGGGCTGTCATCACCCCATTGTATATCCAAGGCACTTTTATCAAACATTAATTGACTGTATGTATTTGGGTTAATGTTTGCATTTTCTATTCTGTTCCACTGGTCTGTCGGTCTGTTTTTGTGCCAATACCAAATTGTCTTGATTACTGTGGTTTTGTAGTAGAGCTTGAAGTCAGGGAGCGTAATTCCCCCTGTTTTATTCCTCCTACTCAGGATTGATTTGGCTATTCGGGGTCTTTTGTGGTTCCATATGAATTTTAGAATTATTTGTTCCAGTTCATTGAAGAAAGCTGTTGGTAGTTTCATAGGGATTGCATTGAATCTGTAGATAGCTTTAGGTAGTATAGCCATTTTGACAATATTTATTCTTCCTAGCCAAGAGCATGGGATGTATTTCCATTTGTTAGTGTCCTCTTTAATTTCTCTTAGGAGTGTCTTGTAGCTTTCAGAGTACAGGTCTTTCACTTCCTTCGTTAGGTTTATTCCTACGTATTTTATTCTTTTTGATGCAATTGTGAATGGAATTGTTTTTCTGATTTCTCTTTCTGTTAGTTCATCATTAGTGTATAGGAAAGCAACAGATTTCTGTGTGTTAATTTTGTATCCTGCAACTTTGCTGAATTCAGATATTAGTTCTAGTAGTTTTGGAATGGAATCTTTAGGGTTTTTTATGTACAGTATCATGTCATCTGCAAATAGTGACAATTTGACTTCTTCTTTACCAATCTGGATGCCTTGTATGTCTTTGTTTTGTCTGATTGCTGTGGCTAGGACCTCCAGTACTATGTTGAATAACAGTCGAGAGAGTGGGCATCCCTGTCTTGTTCCCGATTTTAGATGAAAAGCTTTCAGCGTCTCGCCGTTAAGTATGATGTTAGCTGTGGGTTTGTCATATATAGCCCTTATGATGTTGAGGTACTTGCCGTCTATACCCATTTTGTTGAGAGTTTTAATCAGGAATGGATGCTGAATTTTGTCAGATGCTTTTTCAGCATCTATGGAGATGATCATGTGGTTTTTGTTCTTCTTTTTGTTGATGTGGTGGATGATGTTGATGGATTTTCGAATGTTGTACCATCCTTGCATCCCTGGGATGAATCCCACTTGATCATGGTGTATGATCCTCTTGATGTATTTTTGAATTCGGTTTGCTAATGTTTTGTTGAGTATTTTTGCATCTACGTTCATCAGGGATATTGGTCTGTAATTTTCTTTTTTGGTGAGGTCTTTGCCCGGTTTTGGTATTAGAGTGATGCTGGCTTCATAGAATGAGTTTGGAAGTATTCCCTCCTCTTCTATTTTTTGGAAAACTTTAAGGAGAATCGGTGTTATTTCTTCTCTATATGTCTGGTAGAATTCAGAGGTGAATCCATCAGGCCCGGGGTTTTGTTCTTGGGTAGTTTTTTGATTACCAATTCGATTTCGTCGCTGCTGATTGGTCCGTTTAGTTTTGCTGTTTCTTCTTTGGTCAGTCTTGGAAGGTTGTATTTTTCTAAGAAGTCGTCCATTTCTTCTGTGTTTTCCAGCTTGTTAGCATGTAGATTCTCATAATATTCTCTTATGATTCTTTGTATTTCTGTGGGGTCCGTCGTGATTTTTCCTTTCTCATTTCTGATTCTGTTTATGTGTGTAGATTCTCTTTTTCTCTTAATGAGTCTGGCTAGGGGTTTATCTATTTTGTTTATTTTTTTCAAAGAACCAGCTCTTGGTTTCATTGATTTTTTTCTATTTTATTCTCCTCAATTTTATTTATTTCTTCTCTAATCTTTATTATGTCCCTCCATCTGGTGACTTTGGGCCGCGTTTGTTCTTTTTCCAATTTCAGTAATTGTGTCTTTAGACTATTCATTTGGGAATGTTCTTCCTTCTTTAAATAGGCCTGTATTGCAATATACTTTCCTCTTAGAAGTGCCTTTGCTGCGTCCCACAGAAGTTGTGGCTTTGTGTTGTTGTTGTCATTAGTCTCCATATATTCTTTGATTTCTGTTTTGATTTGGTCGTTAACCCATTGATTAATTAGGACAATGTTGTTAAGTCTCCATGTATTTGTGAGCCTTTTTGATTTCTTTCTAAAATTTATTTCTAGTTTTATACCTTGGTGATCTGAGAAGTTGGTTGGTAGGATTTCAATATTTTTGAAATTACTGAGGTTCTTTTTGTGGCCTAGTATGTGGTCTATTCTGGAAAATGTTCCATGTGCACTTGAGAAGAATGTGTATCCTGTTGCTTTTGGGTGTAGAGTTCTGTAGATGTCTGTTAGGTCCATCTGTTCTAGTGTGTTGTTCAGTGCCTCTGTGTCTTTACTTATTTTCTGTCTGGTTGATCTGTCCTTTGGAGTGAGTGGTGTGTTGAAGTCTCCTAAGATGAATGCATTGCTGTCTATTTCCTCCTTTAATTCTGTTAGTATTTGTTTCACATATGCCAGCGCTCCTGTGTTGGGTGCATATATATTTATAATGGTTATATCTTCTTGTTGGACTGACCCCTTTATCATTATGTAATGTCCTTCTTTAGCTTTTGCTACTTTCTTCGTTTTATCTTTTTCCATCCCTTCACTTTTAGTCTGGGGATATCTTTGCGTTTGAGGTGAGTTTCGTGTAGGCAGCATATAGATGGGTCTTGCTTTTTTATCCATTCTGTTACTCTGTGTCTTTTGATTGGTGCCTTCAGTCCATTTACATTTAGGGTGATTATTGATAGGTATGTACTTATTGCCATTGCTGGCTTTAGATTCGTGGTTACCAAGGGTTCAAGGGTTGCTTCTTTACTATCTAACAATCTAACTTAACTTTCTTGTTAAGTTATTGTAAACACAGTCTGATGTTTCTTTATTTCTCTCCCTTCTTATTCCTCCTCCTCCATTCTTTCTATAGTAGGTGTTTTATTCTTTGCCTTTAGTTAATATTTGGATGGTCTGCTTTCTTTGCTATGATTTTTTTTTCTCTGGTGACATCTTTTTAGCCTTAGGTGTGCTTCCATCTAGAGCAGTCCATTTAAGATATCCTGTAGTGGTGGTTTATGAGAGGCAAACTCTCTCAACTTTCGTTTGTCTGGAAATTGTTTAATCCCTCCATCATATTTAAATGATAATCGTGCTGGATACAATATTCTTGGTTCGAGGCCCTTCTGTTTCATAACGTTAAATATATCATGCCATTCTCTTCTGGCCTGTAAGGTTTCTGTTGAGAAGTCTGATGATAGTCTGATGGGTTTTCCTTTGTAGGTGATCTTTTTTCTCTCTCTAGCTGCCTTTAATACCCTGTCTTTATCTTTGATCTTTGCCATCTTAAATATTATGTGTCTTGGTGTTGTCTTCCTTGGGTCCCTTGTGTTGGGAGATCTATGAGCTTCGGTGGACTGCGAGACTATTTCCTTCCCCAGCGAGGGAAAGTTTTCAGCAATTATTTCTCCAACGACACTTTCTATCCGTTTTTCTCTCTCTTCTTCCTGTGGTACTCCTATAATGCGAATATTGTTCCGTTTGGATTGGTCACACAGTTCTCTTAATATTCTTTCATTCCTAGAAATCCTTTTATCTCTCTCTGCCTCAGCTGCTCTGTACTCCTGTTCTCTGATTTCTATTCCATTAACAGTCTCTTGCATCTCATCCATTCTGCTGTTAAGCCTGTCGATCGCTTGTGTGATTTCTGCATTGTCTTTCCTCAGTTCCCTCACTTCCTCCCTCAGCTCTTGCACATTTCTCTGTAGGTCCATCAGCATGGTTATGACTTTTATTCTGAATTCTTTTTCAGGAAGACTGTGCATTTCCATCCCTTCAGACTCCCTCTCTGGGGTTGTCTGGTTGATTTTGGTCTGAACCATATTCCTCTGTCTTTTCATGGCTGTATAATTGGTCACTGATAGTTGCCACGTATGTCAGCTGGGCTCTTTAAGACTTTAAAAAAAAGAGAAAAAAAAAAAAGAAGAAAGAAAGAAAAAAAGAAAGAAAAGAAAAAACAAAAACAAAAAAAACAAAAAACAAAAAAAATGCCCACCGGACGTAGATTCTGTGGGAATGCTGTAGGTGGCGCTATTGCCCCACTATTCCACAGCTGTGGCTGCGCCGCTCCGCAGGGCCCTTTATCGCTCTGGCAGGGGTGGGAACGAATAGGAGGCTGTTGATCTCAGTGAGAAGTGTTAAGTATGGCTGCGCTTCCTCAGTCGCCAGCTAAGGCGTCTGAAACTCCCCAGGACTCCCAGCCTGCTGGGCTGAGTGTGCTGGGGCGATCCGGCTCCTCCGCTGGGCTCCTGTCTCTTTAAGACCGCTGAGGAAAGCGCGCATTTTTTTTTTCCTTCCCTGGAGCCGGCTGCAAGCACCCTGGCGCGTTCCCTGCTCAGATCCTGCCCCTCTGTCTCTCCAATCTCCGCTGCACTGCGCAGTGTGGGTCAGCGCTCCCCGCGCAGATCACCGGGGCTGGCTACTTCGCGGGGTGTACTTCCACTCCCTCCCGGCTCTGAATCCTCTCCTCCCGCCGGTGCGCTGGGGTGGGGGAGGGCTCGGGTCCCGCTGGGTCGCGGCTCCGTATCTTACCCGCCTCTTGGGGTGCCGAGTCCTCTTGGGTGTAGCTGCACGCTGTGCGCTTTCCTGTGTATTCTCATCTCTCTTTTAGGAATAGATGTATTTGCTGTGTTTTCGTAGATAAATATAGTGTTGGGAGGAGATTTCTGCTGCCCTGCTCACACCGCCATCTTCCCGGAAGTCTCCAGCTGCCTGTCTTTTTAAAGCCATAATATTCCTTCCTATGGATGCATCAACAGTTCATTTAGCCAAGCTGTTAGTGGACATTCAGGTTATTCTCATCTCCTGCTGTTACAGACAGTGAATACCTTTGCCTATTGCCTTTTCTCATATTCATTTCTTGCATGTGCAGATATCTGTTATGTGTGAACTTGAACATCTCTTTCTAAAATTTGAGAGTCATTCTCCTCTTCCTTTGCATCTGTTCAATCTTTTGTCCTTTTTGCTATTGGGTATTTGATCTTTTTCCTACTCATTTGTAGAAGCTCTTTATAGTCCTTTGTCAGTGATTTGAGTTGTATATATTCTGGTTGTCCTTTGTCTTTTGACTTTGAATGTTTTTCTATAAATGGCTGTAATTTTCAACAGTTCAGAATCATACATGCAATTTTCTTTTTTCATTTATTAAATATTAGGTGTTTTCCATGCCTTTGAATATTTTTGTGTTTTGATAACTGAATAATAGTTGGCTGATGGGTGTACCGCAAGTTATACCTATAAATATTTATATAGATAAAGGACCAATTTGATGCTGTCTGAGAAAGTGAAATTGAGCTTGCATTCCTCTAGAGGGCCCTCTTGGAGACGTGAGGATTCCTGGGCTACCGTTTTATGAGCTGAGTTGCTGGTGCTTGTTATAGATAGATACGTTTTATGGATTATTCCCAATTCCCTCTCTCCCCTAAGGGCTTTTCTCCAAAGTGTTTTATGGATTATTCCCAATTCTCTCTCCCCCCTAAGGTCTTTTCTCCAAAGTCCTAAATCGCTGTGACTTTTTTTTTTTTTAAGCATTTCTGAAGTGAACATTGAGATAAGATACAGTAAAGCTGAAGTGTATTCGTCTCTAAAGATCACATTTGAGACTGGGAAAAAATATTTGCAGCACGTTGCTAAGGAACTAGTACTTCTAATATGTAAAGGGCTCCTTCAGGATAATGAGAAAAAGACCAACAGCTCATTAGCACAGCTGTCAAGATGAACAGAAGAGGAAATGCAGGTGACCTGGAGGCATTTCTCATTCAGGGAAATGCAGGTGGAAACAGGAGGAGGCCTTTGGCTCACCCTCCGGAGAGGCATACATTCCAAGGATCAGTACAGTTCCTGTGGACTTGAGCGCCTACTACCCTGGTGGTGGGGGTGGAAACCCCTCTGGCTTCAGGGAGTGGCCGCTGCTGTTGCTCTTAAAGCTTTATGTGTGCATCTCTCTGGGGACATAGCTTACAGATCACACTTGTAAAGTTGCACATGTACAAGGTGTCCCTTGCGGCCTTGTGCATAACAGTGAGGACTAGAACCCCAGTGACCACCAGGAGTGCATTTATAATCATCAAAATTTTACTTTAAAAAAACTTTTATGGAGATAGATCGAGTTACAGAAGGGCACCTCAAAATATGAACTTTATAGAGTTGGTTAACTTGGGAGTCATGGTGGGAGATTAACAACATTGTCTTTATATCACTTCTCCATTTGCTGTAACAAGCCTGTATTTGATAAATTTACAGCTACAGCAATCCAAGAATGTTAGATTAAATAAAAAGGTAATGGATTTCCAGGGCCCAGTGAAGAGCTGATGGGAGTGGCCCCACTGGCTGTGGGCTTGGGTGCAGGTGGGAGGAGGTGCGCCGGGCCTGCAGGAGGGCGGTCTGCCCCACTGCTCCCACCTGCTGCTCACTAGAGTGGGCAGTGGCAGTGCAGGCGCAGGGACCAGACTGGCTGCTCTGGGCTAGGGGATTGCATCCAGTTGTCACTTCCTCTGTCTTTTCCTGTTTTCCTAGCTGTCACTTTTGTAATTGGAGGGGGGAGTACTCTTTCTGAAAGGTGCTTGCTCCTCTCCCAGGGGTGTCAGGAACTCCCACAGAGAGGCAGGACCTCATCTTTCTTCTCAGATCATCAGCTTGGTGATGTGAGAAGTCAGTGTGTTCAGAAGTTGGTGTGTTCTAGGCCAGATGACCTTTGAGCCCCTGCACCTGTGTTCTTAGGCGTGTTTGCACACAAAACAAATCTGCTGAAACATTTCTCTTCGTGCACATTGTGGTCCCAGAGCCTCAGCCCTCAAGACTTGATCTTTGTACTTAAGAGTCCCATATTTTTCTCCTCTTTACCAGGAAACCATAAATACAGGCCCTTTTGTGATGCGCTCCACATGTCGGAGATGTGGTGGCCGAGGCTCCATCATCACGTCTCCCTGTGTAGTGTGCAGAGGATCAGGGCAAGCCAAGCAGAAGAAGAAGGTGGTGATCCCCGTGCCTGCAGGTGGGCGCTGGGGTTCCTCCGTGCCCTGGGGGCTGGGAGGGTTGAGGCCGGGGTTTCCTTGTGATTTGGCCCTTGGGAAAGCCACAGTTAAGGCCCTGGAGGTCGGGTCTAGAGGCGGACTAGAATCTCTGCATTTCCTGTCTGCACTGGTTGTCCCTAAAGTCTGCCCTTTTTATGTCACCATGGGAGGAGGGATCTCACAAGCCCGCTGTGCTCCTGTGTGTAGGTGCCAATGAGGCAGCCTAGTCTGCACCCCCACCCTCTCCTCCTGTCCCAGGGCAGCATGTGACTGCTCTCCCCAACCAGCTGTTGTTCCTGGGGTGGTCTTCCCACAGGGAAGCCTGATCTTGTCACTGTCACTCGTCCAGTTAAGACCCTATAGTGACCCAGGGGCCTCTGAGCCTCCCCACTTTAGTCTGTCCTTGGTGCCTGTGCTGCAGCCTTCCCGACTTCATGTAGCTCCTTGAATGCATGTGTCCTAATGCCTCACAGAAAAGAGCGTTTGCCTGTGCTGTTCCCTGTGTCTGAAACCCACTCCCCACCTTCTTTTCAGTGGGTTGTTTCTGCTCTCCTGAGCTCCCAAGGCAGTGTCACTTCCCAGGAAGCCTTCTGGAACCCTCCCTACTCCTTAGATATTCCTTTGGAGGTGTGATCTTTTCCTTCTAAGAACATATCTCTGTAATGATACAGTTTTTAGTGTTATTTGGTTAATAGCCATCTCCCCTACTAGACTCTAAACTCAATGCTATACTGTGTGGACCTGGCAGGAGGTCAACATTCAGTAGATGTGAATAAATGAATAGAAGGAGCTCTTGTTTAGTTATCAGTTGTGTTGCAAGGAGTATAAAGTCACACTCTCTGCCATGTTAAGTAATTGTGTTGTTCCTCATTAGCAAGAAATAGGAATGAGTAAGGAGGTCAATGGGTTGTAAATGGATCTCAGGTAGAAAATACCCTGGGAGGTCCCAAAATAATGTTCTCTTTTGAAATTTGTTCTTACAGGAGTTGAGGATGGCCAGACTGTGAGGATGCCTGTGGGAAAAAGAGAAATTTTCGTCACATTCAAGGTAGGCGCTCTGCTTGCGCAGCTTCTGCCGGGCCCTTGCTCTCTTAGAGAGGTAGGGGCTTTACGGGGCCTGTGTGGTCACTCGCATCTCCGACGGGTTATGAAACGTGTTACATCGAGCTTTTGTGCTACATACGGAGACAACAAAGTTTTCTCGAGTTATTTTATAAGCTGGAAACATAGGACACGTAAAAATACTGAAAACGTAGCCTTATGTTTTAATTTTTGGGGTTCATAGGGACAGTAAGTGCCCAAAGTCCAGTTTTACATACCAAGTGCAAGGCCTTCTGCCAGCATTGCCCCCCAGGTCCCCCCGAGAGAAGCCCACACAGGTGCGTGCCTGTGTCCAGTAGCATGACACGGACAGCCTGGTGCCTTGGCGAGCGGGGCTGAGCGAAGTGTGCTGTGCTCAGAGTACCTCAGAGCGGTCAAAGGAAGAAACCGTCATGCATGTCTGCACAAGATGCCTTGAGACTTCTCAGGTACCAAAAAGGGACAGAAAGCAGATTGCAAGAGGATGCAGGCAGGGAAGATCATTGATGGAAAGTTTTAAAACACACACGATGGCGTTAACATGTTATTTAGGGACATGTACATGTGTAGTAAAACCAAAAAGGTGCTGGTAGGAATGATAAATACTAAATTCAGCCTAGTGGTTACACTGGAGGGGTGAGGAGGAGGCCAGGAGCCTTCACCTGCATTCGTAACATTTTGTTACTTAAACTGGGTTGTGGGTACAATGTGTGTGTCAGTGTTACTTACTTTGCTGTTTATATATACATGGACTATTTCATAATTTAAAACAAACAAAAATAATGTGAAGGGCGAATCTTCTAGACGGAGAAATCAAAGACAGAAAGCAGCAAGCTGGAAATCAGTTGGTAAGAGAGGTTTGGTAGAGAATTTGGGCTCTGTTCCCATCTGGTAATAGGGGAGAAAAAAGAGAGAAGAGACCACTGGAAGGCAAAGGATGCCTTTGAGATGCAGAACATGGTGCTTCTAAGATGAAAATAATTCCAGTGCCGTCAGTCTGTCTTGAAGGTAGTTTATACCAAATAACGGTTTGGAAAATAAACCAGTTTTACCTTTGTAGCTATATCAGTCTGTGTTTCCTTACACTTTCTAGTAGATTAGGGGTTTGCTTTTTTTTTTTTCTTTTAATGTTCAAAAAGCCAATCTTACTTCTTTATCTCCCATCATGACTGAATGACTTTGTCTGAGACTGACTCTCTTGCATTCCAGTGTCGAAGTGGGTTGACTTGCAGCCCCCGACCCTGGAGTGGTGTTCTGCTTGAGGAAGGTGCATTCTGCCCCTCAGTACTACACTCTGAGTGAGCACAGGCGCAGTGTAGTGCGGGTCAGGCCCCGAGCGCAGTCTGCTGAGATGTGTAGCTGTTGTCCAGTCTTAAGAAGGACCTGTCTGTGAGTGACCACATCTCTCACCCTTGGCCCCCAGGTGCAGAAAAGCCCCGTGTTCCGGAGGGACGGCGCAGACATCCACTCCGACCTCTTTATTTCCATAGCACAGGCTCTTCTCGGGGGGACAGCCAGAGCACAGGGCCTGTATGAGACAATCAGTGTGATGGTAAGAGAAGAGGGGGCGAATGTCTTTGCCACCCTCATGCTTCGAGGGTCTTTTTTTCTGAAATGGGAAGTGACTGAGAAGTGGCTAGAACTTGTGAACAACCGGCTTGTCAGGGACTCAGAGGAGCTGAGGAGGGAGGGCAGGAACGTTAGGCCATTCCTTGGGTGTGAATCACAGACCACAGACCTCGAGGGTGTGATCACCAGGGCCAGCAGTTCCTGGGCAGCGTCCACACCTCTGCTGGGGGCCGGGAGCAGTGTGCCACATGTTGGCTTGCTTCTCCCCATGTCTCGCTCTCTGTACCCTTTCATTCCTGTCTCCTGGGCTCACCTGCTCAAACTACCTGCCCCTGTTACACGTTCCTCATTATGGTTCTGCTTGGGGTGACCCCACCTTAGCCAGTTTCTGTGTGGCTGTTGGTGGGCTTGGCCTAGAAACCTGAATGGGAGTTCTCTTTAAGGAGTAAGATTGTCTTTATGTAGTGAAATGTGTTCATTTGGGCAACAGCAGACAAGGGAAGCCACAGATGTCCTTTCTTTATAGATCCCCCCTGGGATTCAGGCAGACCAGAAGATTCGGATGGGTGGGAAAGGCATCCCCCGGATTAACAGCTATGGCTATGGAGACCACTACATTCACATCAAGATAAGAGTTCCAAAGTAAGTGCTCATGTAGCCGTGGCAAAGCCACGAGATCTCTGCTTGCCTTAGCCACCAGGTAAGAGATGGTCAGGAGCTTCTTTTACCTGCCAGGCCCTGTGCCAAGCGGTGCAGTGCAGTGGTTTAGTGCTGGGCCAGGCTGCCCAGGCCCGTGTGGCTCTGCTGCTATAAGCACTGAGGTGCAGGTGGGCTGCCTTTTCCTTGAAGTCAGGTGCATCCTGCCTGACTTCTTCATCTGCAGGGGAGATATGATAAAAGTCAAGCTCAGCAGTTGCCAGAAGATGCAGTGAATAATACCTGGGGGCTGCTTAGCTATCGCTGCCAGTGTTGATTTTATTATTGTTCTCAGGGTGCTCAAATCTGGTGAAGGGACAGATGTATAACTAGATCTGGTGTGTGACATTTGCATCCTCTGGGAGAAATTTGAACAGGGTGCTGTGGGCATCCTGAGCACGGTCTGCGCGGCACTGCTTGGAGGACTAGGTTTTTAGCATTCCCTCTAATTAGGTGATTTCTGCACACACACTCATGAAGGCTTTTTTTTTAATCCTGTAAATTATTTAGCATAGTCACAATGGCGGTGGTTTAGAATAACTTAGGGTATTTTAGATTGCAGAAGCTTTGAGGGTGTGGCTGTTACATTCCGGGTGTGTGCCCCTGCCTGGGTTGGGGTTCCACATTTCCTGCATGCTGTGGGGATTGGCTGCTTCTGCATCCTTTAAAGAGCTGCCTGGAGAAAGCACATGCACACTCTTTGGTTTGCAGGAGACTGACAAGCCGGCAGCAGAGCCTGATCCTGAGTTATGCTGAGGATGAGACCGATGTGGAGGGGACTGTGAACGGCGTCGTCAGTACAAGCACTGGTAAGGCAGCATGTGCAAGCCCTCCCAGTCAGTCCCTTGGAGGGTGCACGGTTTGAAAGTGGTGGGGTTTCCACTTGGGGGTCTCATGGGCACCCCAATGAGCATGGTGGAGAGGGGGCTGTGGGCTATGGGCCGCTGAGTGCCGCCGTGCTCCAGGAAAGCTGCTTTTCCCTCCTGGGTGCACACTGGTGCCCAGAGGTCAGCACGAGAGTGCTTCTGCCAGACAGCAGTTGTGTGTCTCAGGGCTGTTCTTCTGAGTTCTATCCTTGGTTCTGCCGCTTGCCTTGTGACCCTGGGCACATCCCCACATGAGAGCTCCTTGGCAGCAGACTAAGGAGCAGAGGGGTTAGAAGGCTTACGTATTCCTGAGCCAGAACGCTCCACCACGATTTTTGAGTGTCTTGTTAAAGACAGTTACCACAACAGTAAAAAAACAAACAGACAAACAAACAAAACCAACCATAGTTACATGACTCCAAATCTGCCTGTTCGTAGCAGGTCTAACTTTGAATTCCTCTGCTGATGAACAGATGCCTCATTTACCCTGAGCTCAAGTGGCACTCTTATCTCTGGAGTGTAGTTAAATGTCAGTGATTTGATATCAAAATGCCTGCAGGCAGAAGCTTTGGGAGCCAGCGCCTGGCGGTACCCTCTTCCCACAGGAGGTGGGCTGCTCTGCTGAGGAGCTGTGGCTCTGTTGGCTGGGACTCCTGCTCAGTCAGGACAAGCTGAGCTGAGGGGGAATTGGTGCCAGCAGCACATTTCCTCCTTGTTACATTGTTTTGTGTTTATCTGGGCCCTCGATGCTCCTCTCATGTTTTCAGAACTTGGATGTTATTAGATTAGTATGTGGTCCTTCAGAGCAGGGGATGGCACCTGGAGGGCTTGGTCGCAGGTCTCCCGGGGTGAGGGTGGGGGTCCCAGCAGCTGCAGCCTTTACGTGGACTTTGTTGAGCTCCTCTTGAGTCCAGGAGACCCAGTCCTCTGAAAAGAGCAGCCTCCACAGATCCTGTTTGTAGCCTGACCAAGCACGGAATGGGCACGTAACTTTAATGGTTTGGAACATCGACTTCTCTCAATTTCTTATTATATCCCCTGAACTAAAAAGAAGTGGGAATGGCTATTCCGTGGCACTCTGTGCCCCTCTAGCGTCTCTTTCCAGAATCCACATCTTCCCAGTCATGTAGCGTGTAAGGTTTATTTCACAGACAACTCTCAGCCACCCTCTGCCCTACCTGCCAGGGAACTTGAGGTGCCTGAGCTGAGCCCTGGGTGAGGACACGGCCTTGTTCACTACACTGAATGTTGTGTTTTTAAACTCTTTTCTGATAGCTTAAGTTGAAAGTTGATCAAACAATCAGCTCATGAGCATCTTTAGAACTCTATTATTTTTATGGTTCCTTGTCCTGAAGGCTAATTCCCTCTTCCTCCGTTCAGCCAGGGTTTATTGGGAACTTCCCAGTGCACAGACACTTTGTCAGTTCTTCCTTTTAAATTTTTATTGACACAGTATTGCTGAGTATAGTGTAACTTTAAGACATGCATTTAATATGTATTTCTGAAAATTTGTTTGTAAAGTGAAATGGGCTGGCCAAACTATATTTATTCCCACTCCCTCCCATGATCATTTCCAAACTGTATTCCAAGGGGAAATTTGGCTCACGGACATAACTTTTTACATGGCATTTAAGAATCAGAATTGGCTTCAAACAAGGCACTGTCAGCCTGTGCCTGGGTATGGTTAAGCCTCTCCTTACACTGTGAAGAAAGTTACTTTTGCAGTCCACATATGAAAATATGGCAGTGTATGTAATTTCCATTTCCTGACAACTTCACTAGCACTGGATCCTATTTAATCTCATACTTGTTTTATCTCTTATTTCAAGCATTTAACAAAAATTATTAACTGAAGTTATGCTAGAAGCAGTTGTGTCCAGTTCTCAGCAGTTCTCAGGATAAAGTGTTCTCCGGTCACTTAATAATAGCCGCAAAGCACATGTGAGTCGGAGCCTGTAGAGACTGGTGTGAGTGCTTCAGATGCTCATTGATGCCTGAGTCTTTGCTTCCCTCGCAGGATAGGTCCCTGCAGGGTGTTTGGATTAGATACACTTATGTAGGAAACTGACGTAAGGTTTTTGGTGGGCTTAGTATCCCTTGTTTATTTTTGTTCCCTAAAACAGCTGCTGAAAACCTCAGTGGTTGACCCTAGCTTTCCTCCCAGTCTGTGAACCAGAAAGAGCGTTGCATGCTTAGGGATTTTCAGCACTCTCGGGGCTAAGCAGAAACACAGGGACTTGGGGTTACTGCCTGAGGGGGCACGGTCTGTGGTCACTGTGTTAGTGACATGGCGTGCGTTCCCGGATCACCACTCATCGTTCTGACAACACACAGGTACATTTAGCTGGGTGTGTAGGAACCACTGGGGATCCCCCTGCTGTTTCTCGCCTCTGATGTGGCCGGCAGCAGTGCCCATAGGTCCCTTTACGCAGGGCGAAGGCAGGAGGAGGGTGAGGGAAAGGCCATCTCAGTAAGAGGGAAGGCACTCTGCTGTCTCAGCCTGTGTGTGGGCGGCTCAGGGACTCTTGGCTGAGTGTACACCTGCACCTCCACCTGCAGGGTGGATCCAAGTCCTCAGAGGTCATACTTGGAGTCCTGTTGGCCTCTGTTTCTTCAAACAAATGTTCATTGAGCATTTATTGTGTGCTATGAAGTGACACGTGGATAGACAGGTCCCTGCCCTTGTCCAGTTTACAGACAAAAAGGGGAACACAGCAGACATTGAACCCCCAAATAAGTGCTAGACCTTCCTTATAACACTAGAAGTTTGTAGCTGGGGAGAAAATATTTTGGCCCCAAAAATGTGCTCCAGATTCACAGAAGGATGTTACCTGGGTACTTCCCCCTGGTACCACCTTGCACAGCTATCACAGTCTGACTTGGAGTCCCTGCCTGTAGTAAACCAGAATGCTTTCTTTGTGCATCCCTAGCCCCTTGCAGGGAACCAGTCACAAGGCTGATTCGCCGTAGATGTTGGCTAAGTTTATTTGAATTCATTTTCCTATCCATTGGCTGCGAAATACTCTGAGTTATGGGAACATAGCCCCTTCTCAGGAGAGCTGTGTGGACTGATAGAGGAGTCCTGCAGCCTCAGGGGGTGCAGATAAGAAATGCTCATGCAGCACGCATTTACATGGAGTGGACTTCCTACATGGGGCATTTGCTACTTATTCTAAAACGCAACCATCACATACCAGCTGTATTTAAAGAAGCTTTAGCAACAAAGTGCTTTTGTGCATGTCGTGTAATGAGGTCAGAAGGCATCCTGTGAGGACACTGGTCCTCCCCAGGCTGGGAGAGCTGTGTGTTTACAGGCTGGCTGGCCTCACAGAGGCCCACAGGCTATTCCTGGCAGCCAGTTCAGAATGTTAAATTCAGTCCTTTATCCTTTGATGTCCCTGCCTTCTTCCTTACCCATAGGAAGGAGCCCGTACCCCTTGCAGCCAAATTTAAACTAGAAAGGGAACGAAGGCCGTGTTCCTGGTGTCGGGGGGTAAGACTGTCTGGGTGTGTGTGTCTGTGTTGTTTATTTTTTTGTTGTGTTATCATTAACCAGCTAACCAGGTACTTGTTCTGCCTCTCCCAGACTTTGGTCACTGTGGCTCAGATACCACTGTGGCCATGGGGCGTAACCCCTTCCCACCTCTGGGTGACAAGGATAGCACGTTGGGGGAGGAGGGTAATGGCAGTCACTGTGTTTGTGCCCCACTGTACCTCATAGTAAGAGCTTGGGTTCTGATGTCAGATGATCCAAGTACAGCTCTGCCTTATCAGGCGTAAAGCCTTAGGCAGATTACTTCACCCCGCCAGGCCTCGGTTTCCTCATCTGTAAACTGGAGATAATAGCACCACCTGCCTCATAGGGTTCTTGATTGAACGAAATCGCCTGGGAAAGCGTCCAGCTCGGTGGCATATGTTAAAGCCCAGCAGCAGTCTCACAGTGTGACACACACAGCTTTGCCGTCCCCTTACGGAAAGCAGTGAAGTCCAGTGCTCTTGCTCTGCCTTGTCCAGGGAGGCCCAGAAGTGATGGGAAATTTGTGGTTTGTGGATTCCTTTGTGGTCGGATAGTCCTTTTTTGTCACTTAAGATTTTTTGTAAGAAAAGGGGGCATGAAGGGCTGAAAAAGGGCTCATTGGGCCTTGTGACCCATGATGGTGGGCACCTATCATGGGGGCCTGCCGGGTGGTTGCCCAGGGCCTCATCTGGGGAGCCCTGGAGTCCAGGGTCACCAGCACCCTTGGCTTTGGGGATGGCTCAGACTGCTATGGCATGTCCTTGTGGGAGGGAGCTCTCAGGACATTCCTGAGCTCTGAGGGCATACAAGGTGCAGAGGACTGCGCAGGGGATGTACCCAGGATGACTCCACCACACCCCTGCCTTGCTGGGGACGTGCTGCCCAGAGCTTTGGGTCTCTCACTGATGATGGCGTCTTAGACTGAGATCTTGGGGACTGTGACCATTCTCTACTCTGCTACATGCTGTTCATGGCATGTCTCCTAGCACGTTTAAAATGTGCCCTACAATTTAAAGTGTTGGGCATAGGTCTCTCGTCTACTCATAGCCAAAGCTGGCCCTGCCAGGGGACGGTGGGTAGGCCTTTGAGAGGATGTATTCGTGCAGCAGAGCCGTTCCTGCTCTCTCAGCCCTGGCCCTCCAGACAGCAGAGCAGCCGGCCCTTGGGAGCATTAGTCAGGTGCTCCAGAAAGGGAGTTTGCCCATGATGTAGAGATCCTGTGTGCCCCCACTGTGGCAAGGAAGTGCAGTGTTGTGGATTCCATGAGTTGGTCCTACATTTTCACTAACACTTTTTGATCTTTTCTAGTCAAATGGGTAAAAAGAGAGTATCTCACTGTTATTTTAATTGGCACTTCTTTCATTATGAGTGAGCATGGGCAGCTTTCCATCTTTACATGAATTTATGAGCTAGTTCTTGTAAAATTTGTGAAATAGCAGTTTTGTCCTATCTGTGAATTGCATATTTGGTTGTTGGTCTTTTTCTCAGATACTGATCAGGGCTCTTTTCCCATTAGAGAAATTGGCCCTTTTTCAGTCCCATATTTGCAAATATTTCTTTCCAGTTTGTCGTTCATCTTTTGTCCTTGTTTATGGTATTTTTGAATATGTAGAAATTTGGCCTTTATAACATTATATACAAGGGTATATAAATTTGACCTTTAGACAGTTATGACTGAGTAATATTTTCCTTTATGGGTTCTTGTCTTAAAAGCCTGACTTCCCCGTTGCATAATGATAAAAATATTCCCAGGGTGTTAGTTTTTTTTCTGGTACTTCGTGTTTTATACTTAAATCCTTTATTCCTCAGGCATGTGATTCCGTGTTGTAAGTCTGGCCCCAGGGGCAGAACCGGCGCCGAGCACCTCTGACCTTCACTTTCTTGCCATCGATCTCAAGGGAGCGCACAGTGAAGTCCACCCCAATGGTGTTTTGCTGTGTCTCTGTGTAGACCCCGGACTTGAAATGCTGTACCACACATGTCTTGCCCACATTGGAATCCCCGATGAGGATAATCTTGAACAAATAGTCAAAGTTCTCATCTGCTGCCCTGGCTGAGCTGGAGAACTGCATGACTCTCACCACCTAGAATGGTCCTAAGAAGAAAAGAAGGAATTCAGTGTCTCCAGCAACTCCAGGCACTGTGCTAGAACTCTGAGTCCAGGACGGGGCAAGACAGAGGGAGGTCACAGCTTTCACAGCACTAACATCCTCATAAGAGGGCACTAATCACCGGCCAGGTGTGAGGGAACCGTCACACAAGCCCACACCTGCCCTAGGGGCATTGGCATTACTTTGGGGCTGCCCTCAGAATGAAGAGTCTGTGCCATTCTCACTGGGCCTAGCACACGGCAACACTATCGGATGACAACACAGACTGAAATCTTAGTCACTGAGGCGAGGTGCCTTTGCTCCATCAGTTGCCCAGAGAGCAGGAGGGTGGCACAGAGGATGCCCACAGGAATGTTTTACCTGCCTTTCTGGCTGGCATCCAATCTGTATTTCACATGGGGAGGAAAACTCCCAACTACTGGCAGAGTGGATGTCCAGGCAACCAGCAACAAGACCCGACAAGGTGTGCCAGAGAAGTCAGTTCAGGGGAGAGTGACCTGGCCTTTTCCTTCTGGTTGACACTTAAGTTTTCTTGACTGGGAAATTCAGATTTTGAGAATATTCAAAATGAAAACTATGATTTAAATTTATGGTACACTTTACCATAGGCTGGAAAATAACTTAAAGCTTCTAATGACAATATTTCCCAAACTAACTGATTATATCAGAATCATCAGGGGAGATTACTAAAAATAAATATTCCTGGAGCCCATCCCAGATCTCCTAATATATTTAAAAACATGTATATGCACAGGCATATGCTCTTCAGGTAATTCTGATGACCAGTCAGGTTTGGGAAGCATCAATCAACACAGTCATTCACCTGAAACTTTATTCCCACTTTAGCATGTCTAAATATCTATGCTTTAACATCATGCTGACATATCTACTTATGCTTCAATATTTTTGATCAGTAGGAATGCACTAACTCCTTGAAAAAACCCACTTTGTGTGCTCAGCTCTACTTTACATGGGGTTGAGTCTCTCTGGGGTTTCTATCTATTGACCCTGAGCTATGCCAGGCGGATAGATTCCCATGTCACACCGCAGCCCATTAGATACTGGAAGCAACAAGCATACCCCCCGAGGCAAGTCTCCCTGGGCCCTTTAACTGTTCTTCATACGATATTGTGTTGGGTCCCCTCATCAAATGTCTCATACAAATACATGAAACCTTATGCCATTTGACAAGCACATCTGATGTGCTGCAAACTGCTCCTGCCTTATGACACCCTTCCCTATTCCCCCCACTTTTATTCTTTGGTTTTCTCTGAAGTCCTAGAAAAGGAAAATTCTGCAGCATCACACAAATTACAATGTACACAAATATCCAATCCGTATGTAAAAACCCCGAGCGTTCCATGAAGGAGAAGGCATTTGAAATCACCTGTGCCTAAGTGATCTAGCAGACAAGAGGCAAGCCACTTCTCCCCCTCTGACGTTTCAAATGAAGCCATTCCACTTCCGGTGTCTTATCACTGAAATCTGAGCTGCCCTCTTGCTTACCTGTCCTTTCCACCCCGCCCCCCCCCCCACGAAAGTCCTGGGGTCCCCACAAAAGCCCCCTTTACCTTAGCCTACTGGACACCCTGCTAGGAGAGCCGAGCAGTGCCCCTCACCCCCACCCCTAGGACACCCTCCATCCGCATCCTGTAGCCTTCACCTTCCTCGTTCGCCTGTCGCTTACCCGGCTTGCTCTCACCTCTGCCAGCAGGTAAGGTTTTCTTTTTCTCCTTGTTTTCCTTTTCAGCCCTCAGTGCCCCTTCTTCCTCCTGCCTCGCAAGCGTGGTGGGACCTGTAGTCCTGTCCCCAGGTGTCAGGTTGGGCGGCCTGAGAAAGTGAAAGGAAGGTGCAAACCCTTCCACCGCCCCCGAGCTCAGCGGGAGCTGCCGGCTGGGGACAAAGCACAAGGTGAGGCGCCGGCCAGCGCACGCGGTGCAAAGCCAGCTTCCCTGCGCACATTCATTTGTCGCCAAGCAAGGCCAATGCGAAGATGAGCCAGGTAGCTCAGTCAGTGCCTAGTAGGTCTCCCTGTACCTTCTTTCTGCTCATCTCCTCTTATGCAGCCTTTGCCCCCAGTTTTCGCTGATGTCCCTTGTTTGGCTGGGTGGGGGGTGCCCAGCTGTGACGACAGCAACTTATAGGAAGATTCATATCTGGGTCTTGAGTCATTACTTGTTTTGTGGACATGAATTACTCTTTCTGAGGTGTCACTGAGATCCAAAGATGAAGATTAAGAAAACCAAAACAGCTTTGAATTTGCATGGGAAGAAAGAGCTGGAAAAGTTTTCAGCTCTTTCTTCCCTCAAAAGATCTACCATAGAATGAAGGTTAAATTCGAAGTCTAAGAAAACCTAGAGTTTTCCAGTCCACACTGCTGGCAGTAGAAGCATAAAGCTGAGGCTTAATTTTTTTCCCCTATAGTGTCTGGAAGTCACTGCTTCTCATATTTTAGGGACAGGAATTTTAAGATTGGTATAGTATTTTAAAACAGTGGGCTGAGACCCATTTATGAGTCATGAACTCAGTTTTAGTGGGTTGTAACCAGCATTTTTATGAAGGAGATTAGGAAAAAGTTTCAGAATGTACCTCGTGTAGCAAGGCTAAGTATTGTTTTGTGAAATGTTTGGGTCAGTTTGTCCATGCATGCATGTAGTGGGGTGATATAAAATGTTTTTTCTTCCTGCGGGTTGAGGTCTAAAAAGATTGGGAAACAATGAAATAGAGGACAATTCATCCACCATCCAAGAACATTTCTTTCTATGATTCATTCAGAAAACCCTTCCATTATGATTTTTCCCAGCCTGAATCCCATGCACACATCACTTTTCAGGAACCTCTTTTTGGGGTAGATACTGTAATCCTGGCAGGAAGAGTGGAAAAACAAATGACCCTGCCAAATATTGCTGAACATTGTCACTTCAAGAGCCACAGTCATCTGACTACAACCTGGAAATGAAATGTAGGTCAAGATCCACCACAAAGGATGGGCAGGGGGCAGGAAATAAAAGTCATTAGATGTCAGTGTCAGTGAGGTTAGGTGTCAAAATGTTTTCTTCTTCTGGTAACGGTCCTGTGAAAGGAAAAAAAGTCAGTTAACTCAGACCCATACATGGAAAACATCTAGAAGTAGAAATCAAATGGAAAATGTCCAGGCAGTTATGGAAGTCAAGGAGAGAGAATCTGCCTCCCCTGATTCTGACCCTCTCCACCAACATGACTGTAAGTGCAGAGAGCACAGCTCGGGTCTGGGGAAGAGGCACTCTTGACCTGGGCGGTGGTGACACAGGTGATACACTTATTTTATACACACACACACACACACACACACATATACACATAGGTGCATATACATATAGTTCACAGTACATACATTTCACCATTTTAAACATTTTTAAGTGTACTGTTCCGTGTTCCATGGCATTAAATATATGTACATTTTCGTGCGACTGTCACAACGATCCATCTCCAGAACTTTTTCATCATCCCCAACTCAAACTCTATACCCATCAAACAATAACTCCCATTTGCCCCTTACCCCAGGCCCTGGCAACTATTACGCCACTTTCTGTCCCTATGAATTTGATGACTCTAGGTACCTCACATAAATGGAATAACACAATATTTGTCCTTTTGTGTCTGGCTTATTTCATTTAGAATAATGTTATCGAGGTTCATCCATGTTACAGCATGTATCAGAACTTCATTCCTTTTTTAAGGATGAAAATACTCCACAACATATTTTTGAAATAAGAGCAAAATGTTTGGCTGATTTATTTTTGCTCACCCTGACATCACATTCGCCCAGCTACACCCTCAGATGACTGGAAACAAAACTACCACTGTGTTGTGTAAAGACAAATACAAATTGAGAAGAGACTTAATTCTCCTTGTTGGAAATAAGGAGAGAAAATAAGGGAGAACCCCCCAACTCCCACTGCCTTTTTTCTTTCAAAATTTCTTTCTGTGTCCTTTTCAAATATAGGTCTATCTTTATAATGGCTAAATAACCTCTCATCTGTCTCACACCAGGAACATTTCCTCCAGGACCTGAGAGCCATCTTTTGAAATACAAACATTCGGAGAGATAGTGTCCCAGTTTTCCAGTTCCTGGGGAAGCTAAGGGTCTAACTTCTGTGGATGCCTTGCTCCAATTTGCAAAACTATCTCCTAAAAATATGAGAAGTTTGTTTCTCCCCTGGATAAGTCAACACAGGTGGTCTCCCCAGTTACCATGATAAAGTCAGGACAAATTATGTGTGACCAAAGGTCCTGTCAAGCCTTCTCCTTTGAGGACTAGCGATCGTTTATCTTGAGAACATGCCTGAAATGGGTTCTACCTGCTTGGCTGTATTCTGTCTTTGCAGCCTTTCAGCACCTTGCCTGTAATGAGCATCACATTCTGGTTTAAGGCTTATTCAGCACTAAAACGACTTTCTCTCTCTGCCACCTTCGTGGAGAGGTTTCTGGGTTGGGGGAAGATTTTTTTTTAATTGTATTTCCCCAACAGTTGAAAGAGAGCCTGGGAGGGCAGAAGACCATTCATTCTTCAGAGTTGTGTGTCTGAGGCCTTTGACTTTTTGCTGGAGGCTGCCAGGATCTTAACATTCACTTATTTGTTTGGGTGGGTGGAGTGGGGTTCAGAACAATGAGTAATACTGGCAGACTGATGGCCTTGCCCGCAGAGGCGACTGTGAGACAGGGACTGTGGGTGTAGTCAGAGTAGGGGGAGGGCCTCCGGAAAAAGCAAGGCAGAATATCTGCAGTCAGAGCAATGTAACTACATGCAAGGAAACCCCCTTTCAAAACTCTGTGTTAAACATTAAGCTCCAGGGTCATTCTTCAGTAAGATCAGTGGGTGTTCCTTAGATAAAGAAGAGTACCCCATGTTGTTATTATGCTAACCACTTGTAAGATTCACTTTAGCATGCTAAAAGGCCCAGGACAAACTGGGCAACAAATTTAGCATGCAGACCCAGCTGTAAACAACATATTAAAAGGCAGCAAAGATTCCACCTTAAAGATAAGATTGCATTTTAACACCCAGGAAGTTTGGGAAGCAGAATTCTTAACTTACTCTTTAGCAAACAAACAGTACCTCAGCCCACCTTGGGGGCTGGGCAGGCCGCCTTTTGATATGCCCCTAGACCAAGACACCAGTATCCCTGAGAGAGAGATGGGGCGAGAAATTCCTCCTGTTAGTTAATTCTGGAGGTTCAGACACCACTTAGCAGGTCTGCACCCCTAAACTTTTTTTCATGTTCTCGAAAAATCCTCATCTGCCTATAAATCCCCTAGACAATGCACCACCCTGGGACTCCCTTGTCCTCTCCTGGCGTGAGCCGGGAGCTCTGTCCTATCACTTTATCTCTAAATAAAAGCCTCTACCTTGCTCTCCTACCTTGACTGTTTGCGAAGCTCATTCTTCGGCTTCATGAACAAGAACCGCGGCATCAACTGCATTTAATTAATAAAGCTCATGCTTTAGCAGCAATGGCAAGTCGGTAGCACACTTAGCACGTTACTTTTTCTTTTTTTAATGAAAGTATTCTATTTTTAATTAAAGTATCATTGATACACAATCGTATGATGGTTTCACATGAACAACGCTGTGGTTTCAACATTCACCCATATTATCAAGTCCTCACCCCCTCTATTCACTGTCTACCAGCGTAATAAGATGCTATAGTCATGACTTGTCTTCTCTGTAGCACGTTACTTTTTCTAAAAAGAGCGCCATAAAGGTTTTAGACAAAAAGATATATCTATACAGCATTTCTCCCCAGATTATATCTAATCTCTTCCTCACTGCCTTTCCCCGCCAACATCCCTGGCCGGTGTCGCTTCAGCCCTGCAGCAGGCTCAGGACCGCTCCGCCGGCGGCGGAAAGGAGCAGCCCCCGCCTTCCCAGTCCCTTCCAGCCCCTTCCAGCCCCCCGCCCGCTAGGGAAGCCGCGCCGTCGGACTACAGCTCCCAGCATGCCTCGGGGGACAGGGCGGTCACGTGAGCGCCCGGAAACCCTGGCCGCAGCGTCGGGGGTGAGGTGGCGGCGGGGGCGGCAGGTGGCGTGCGGCTGAGCCGAGCTGTGCGAGCCGAGAGGTGGGCAGGAGCGAGGCGACTCCCGCGGGTCTCGGGTTCGCGAGCCGCGGCGCGTGGGCCCGAGCCGAGAAGGGGCCGGCTTGGGGCGAGGGGCGGGGGCGCCGCGCGCGAGGGCCGTGCGAGGGGCAGGGGACGAGGGGCGATGCGGAGGTGCAGCTGCTGGCGGCCGGTGGGTGTGGCGCCCGGCTGGCCGGCCGTGGCCTCTCGCTCCGGGCCACGCCCGGCGCGACTGTTCGGCCCTCGGTGCTGCGGGGCCAGCGGGGGCCGGCGGTCCACGCCGCGGGAGGAGGGCGGGAGGATCGGGGGGCGCCTCGGGGAGGGTTGGCGGCTAGCTGGCGCCCGCGCGGCGGCGGGGCTTCTGCCCAACAAAAGGGCTTGGAGTTCAGACCGGGTGAAGGGACGCTTTTGCGGTAGGGCGGGGAAGCCTCTGGAAGGGATGTTCTGAGGCCAGAGAGGGAAAAAGGGTTTGTTTTTTGGTAACTAGCGTGGGCGCAGTCTAGGAATTTGGTCAGATTACTTACTCCTCATTCCTTCAGTATTATTTGCAGAATGTGGTCTGTTCATTCTCACTTTTGACAGGGCTTAATGGGAATGGGTCCACAGGGTTTTTGGTGTTTCCTTGAAATACAAGGTTGTAGGTGATTTCACGGTAACTTTTACCGAAATGTTCATGGGGAGAATGTGTACCTGCGCTGAGCCAAATCTGATTGATTGCCGTCTTTCTTCAGTGTCTTGGTGCTGAATTCTTTCGTTCCCACTCGTTGGATGTTTACTGTGTGCCAGGCTGTATACTAGGAGCTTTTAATAAATGACCTCATTTAATCCTTACATGAGAAAATTGAGACTCAAAGAAGTTAATGAAGTGGAGAGTCTTGGATTCCAACTCGAACTTTAATGTCCTTTTGTGGGCCACACGTGGCTTCAGATGACATCATTCTTTTAATCTTCGGTTGCCATCAGAAAATGACCCCCAAACAATACTTTTATAAATTAAAATCAGTGCAACGTCTCGTTGCTGTCAGGATCAAGTGTGTTACTGAAGGGTCTTTTTGTCCGTGTTTATCAGTGATATGAAATGCCACAGCAATGACCATTAACTGGAGTAAAAAGTCCTCTGTCTAGGCGAGGGAAAGATTTTTATCTTGAAAACTAGTTGTCTTTGGAATCTGTTCAAAAATAGGAAGAATGTGGTTTTGGGAACCCTGGAGTAAGATGAGAGAATTTTACAGGTAAGTGCTAGGTGTTTTACATCTGTGGTAATGAAACAATTAAAGAAGAGAAAAATTACAGGAAGTCTTGCGTTTTAAATAAAAAGTTTGATATGGTAAGGTAAATGGCTTCAAAGGAGATAATATGACATAAAAAAGATACTTGTTTAAATGTGGCGCATTGGGGTGCTAAATGACAACATAATACTCTCAAAATGGGTTAACTAAACTACCCATTTAATACTTTTTCACCTACCTCTTTATACTATGAGTACACATAATCTTTTTACTTTGCGAACGTAAAACCTGAAGTCTGGGAAGTGTAGTAATCAAGCGGCTAATGCCCTTTTTGTTTAAGTGTAGTTTATGAGAGAACCACTAGTATAAGGAGTGTTTCCTTTTTTTTTCCATCCTGGATTTATACCTCAAAGTTTAAGGTGAGATATTTGAATTACTGTGTTTTATCCACCTTGGGATATTTTATATTTTAACGTTTCTTCTTATACAGCATAACATAGGTGTAGGGTCAGGTCTGGATTTGAATGCTTGCTTCATCTCTTAAGAGATACTACTTTCTAAAATCTTTTTTCTCTTCTGTAAAGTGTGTGAGAACTAAATGCAATCATGCATGGCAGGTACCTAGCGCAGTGCCTGGCACTTTGAAAGCATTCAGTGTTGGCCATCAAAGAATTCTTACTCATTCAAAAAATCTTTATTATCATTCTAAATGATCTGCTGGGTGTGGGGATATAGCTGTGGACTTAAGACAGATAAGGCCACCGTTTTTGTGGAGCTTACAGATGAACGATAAACCTGTAAAACAGTTAAACCAGATAATTCTATTGGGAGAAATGCCAAGAAGGAGAGAAACTTGAGATGAGAGAGGTAGGGACTGAGAGAGACTGTTAAGACAGGGTGATCAGGACAGACCACTCTAGAAGACAACATTTGAGGATGATTCAGGAAAAGGAAAGAGCAGGCAGTTTGCAAAGAACCAGGAGAAGGCGTTTCAGACAGTGGAACAGCAAATGCAAAGGCCCAGTGCAGGTTCAGGGTGGTTCAGGGACAAGAAAGGGATTAGGTGTGGAAGAGAGGGAGTGAGCATGAAGGAGTGCTGCTGGGGAGGGAGAGGAGGAAGGTGGGCAAAGAGGAGGAAGGGGATGTGCTGGCTCCTCCCTGTGTATACTGGCAAAGGATTGGGGACCACGCGGATGTCCAGCTGGAGACTGGAGTGCCAAAGCTTTGTAGGTGCAGATATGGACAGACCTCCAACCTTTGATAAATGAAGAAAAAAGGTGCAGAATGGTGTGTTTTGTATGTTCACTAGTGTCTGTATGTGAGAGGCTGTGCCTGGAATGTAGGCAAGGTAGAGATGCTGCAAGGACGCAGAAGAAACTGGCAGGAGCACAGTGTGACTTGAGAACAGGGAGGCCAATGCCACTGTGTACTCTGGTGGCTTTTGAACTTCCTACCTTATGCGTTTATAACCTATGAAAATAAAATAATTAAAAAAGAAACCCAACCTCGCCCATCATTGTGCAGGCATCCTCTTCTTCACCCTTAGCCTCTTGCTAGTCTGCTCCCCACTCCTTACCCTTCTACTTTACCACACAGGACTGGGACATGCAGGCTTCGAAGGCCATGGCAGAGTTTTGTGTTTTATCTGAGTCTTGGGAAGCCATCAGAGTGTTTTAGGCAGAGGATTAACAGCTGATTTATGTTTTTAGATGTGTTTCTGGCTGATGTGTGGAGAATGGGTGGAGGTGAAGGGTTTAGACGTAGAGTAGTGACCCCCTGCAGAAAAGGCTGCTGGGGTAGGCTTGGAGGGGAGATCTGGGTGGTTTATCTTGGTAGCAACAGTGGGGATGTAGAGAAGAGGATGGCTTTGGGATGTGTTTTGGAGGGAATACAAACCAGGCTTAGTAATAGGTTAAATGTGGAAGCTGAAAGAAAAGACAAAATGAGAGGTTACTTTGGGCTTGGAGGAAGGGTGGTATCAATTACCGAGGAGGGGCTCCTGGGGGGGAGCGGTCTTTGTGGGAGGAAATGAAGAATCCTGCCCTCCATACTCTAGGGATATCAAGCGGTCAGTTGGCTGTCCTGTGTGGATCTGGGAGTCACTGGCAGAAGGTCATCATACTACATGATGCAGGACAGAGGGATCAGAAATTTTCAGGAGTGAAGTGTGAAATTGTCTTTGAGGCTAAGCAAAATTATTACGGAAGTGCAGACTTGCTGCACAGTGTTGCATGCCCTTTGAGGTTTGTGGTTTTGAATCTAAAAAATGAACCAAAAAAAAAAAGTGAACCAGCCTGCTTGTGTGATTTTTCTCTGGCAAAACTCAACTGCTTGGATGCAGGGAAGGAGGACAGAGGCAATGAGAACAAAAGCCCGTGAGGGAGAGAGGTTAGATTCTAAGTTGGCAAAGAAGGCAGTGAGGGCACGAGGAGAGTAATGGGTAACACAAAAAATGGTGAGGCGACTGAATTGGGAGTCTTGCTGAGGGAAGACGACTATTGGTGTGGGAAGTAGGGAGGTAAGCAGTTTTCTGGAAGGAAAGAAAGGATGTTTGAAATACAGTTTGGAGAGGCGATGTAGTTATTGGTGATGTCAAGGACCAGGTTTTGACCACGGAGTGGGTTTGTATTGTGGGATAGAGGTGAAGAGGCCAGGAAAGTGACAGGTGACCCACGTGGGTGTTGAAGGGAGGCAGAAGCAGTGGTGGGTGGGAGCTTCCGCAGTGAGAGGGCGGTGGGGGGTGCTGACACACGCCAGCTGGGAAGGACAGTTTCAAAGAAACTGAGGTCTTGTAAGGAGGAAATTACAACGCTGGAGAGTTTATTGACCATGTATCTAGATTTCCAATGAGCATGGGAAGAAGGCTGGGGTTGGGTGAGGACTGGGTCAGATGGGATGGGCACAAGGGGCTGGATGACATACATACACTGTCTCCTTTCTTACCAGTGTCTTCCCTTTCTGAGGTGCAGTCCATTCCTCCATAGCATTCTTAATACAGGACAGCTTTAAATCTTAACTATATTTGGGTTGAAATGAACTCTAAATATCTATGAAAAGTGAAAAATTTGGGATGTTTTATATTCCAAAGCCTTGTTTTGTAAAGGGGATATTGTCTTCCATCTGGACATGTTATACGTAAAGCTGTCTTTTACTCAGCATTGATTGCACAGTATGGAGGTCTCCAATCTAGAAAATAACTTTTGTGGGTGATCTTCTAGGATGGACAAAAAGCTCCATTACAAACCAGATGAGTTAGTAATTATAAACTTGCTTTGAAAAGTAGGACAGAGCTCAGTGGTTCTGGATCCATTTTGATAGCAAGGATCTTACTTTCATTAAGTTTTTTTTAAAGATAATTCTTGTTCTCACATGATAGTTGTATATTCAGTATCTATTGATTGAGAAAATACTAAATGACAAGCTACTATGAATTCAGAACCCTTAAATTAACTTTGGTTTTATTAATTATGACAGCATTTACATACTCTTGAAAAATGTTAGATGTCTGTTCAGTTTGTATTTAGAGCAGGAAAGAAGATTGGTCTTCAGAAAGTAGGATGTGCTTGATGGATTCAGACTTGGCAAAAACTGTGCCTCCCCAGGGTCCCAGACATCACAGATGATTAGAAATCACTTCTGTGATGTAGAGGATATAAGTGCAAGGTATTACTATTAATTATTATAATTACATAGGACCAGATGTTACAATAGTATTCATTTTAAGTGGCATTCTGCCAAGAGCAGATGAATGTTTAAAACTATTTTCCCAGTATATTTTTCTCCCATCACTATAGCGAAGGAAAAGGTCGTTTATTAGAAACTAAATCCAAATGGTCCGAAACAGCTCAGCAGTCATTTAAAGCTATTAATGGGACACCATCAGCAGAAAACAAAAAGGCATGCTACAGTAAGGGAGAATATATTTGTAAATGACTTATCTGACAAGGGGTTAACATCCAAAATATATAAAGAACTCACCTGTCTCAACACCCAAAAACAAATAATCCTATTAAAAAATGGGTGGAGGATATGAACAGACACTTCTCCAAAGAAGAAATTCAGATGGCCAACAGGCACATGAAAAGATGCTCCACATCGCTAATTATCAGGGAAATGCAAATTAAAATCACAATGAGGTATCACCTCACACCAGTGAGGATGGTCAACACAGAAAAGACTAGGAACAACAAATGCTGGCGAGGATGTGGAGAAAGAGGAACCCTCCTACACTGCTGGTGGGAATGGAAACTAGTTCAACCATTGTGGAAAGCAATATGGAGGTTCCTCAAAAAACTAAAAATAGAAATACCGTTTGACCTGGGAACTCCACTCCTAGGAATTTACCCAAAGAAAACAAGTTCTCAGATTCAAAAAGACATATGCACCCCTATGTTTATCGCAACACTATTTACAATAGTCAAGATAATGGAAGCAACCTAAGTGTCCATCAGTAGATGAATGGATAAAGAGGTGGTACATATACACAATGGAATATTATTCAGCCATAAGAAGAAAACAAATCCTACCATTTGCAACAACATGGATGGAGGTGGAGGATATTATGCTCAGTGAAATAAGTCAGGCAGAGAAAGACAAGTACCAAATGATTTCCCTCATTTGTGGAGTATAACAACAAAGCAAAACTGAAGGAACAAAATAGCATACTCACAGACTCCAAAAAGGGACTAGTGGTTACCAAAGGGGAGGGTTGGGGAAGGGCGGGTGGGCAGGGAGGCAGAAGGGGATTGTGGGGTGTCATGATTGGTGCGCATGGTGTGTGGGGGGTCATTGGGAAGACAGTGTAGCTCAGAGAAGACAAATAGGGACTCTGTGGCATCTTACTACACTGATGGACAGTGACTGCAATGGGGTTTGTGGGGGGGACTCAATAATAAGGG
This sequence comes from Smutsia gigantea, assembly GCA_032199065.1. Classification (NCBI taxonomy): domain Eukaryota; kingdom Metazoa; phylum Chordata; class Mammalia; order Pholidota; family Manidae; genus Smutsia; species Smutsia gigantea. Next base: position 179,989 of record JAVSCE010011748.1, on the reverse strand, counting down.
TGAATGTAATAACCACACTGTTTTTCTTGTGAATCCTTCATAAGAGTGTATAACAATGATACCTTAATAAAAAAAAAGTGTCATCGTATGTGGAGTATAAGAACAAAGAAAAAAACTGAAGGAACAAAACAGCAGCAGACTCACAGAACCCAAGAATGGACTAATAGTTACCAAAGGGAAAGGGACTGGGGAGGATGGGTGAGAAGGGAGAGACAAGGGGGAAAAAGGGGCATTACGATTAGCAGATGTAATGTTGTGGGGGCACGGGCACGGCTGTACAACTCAGAGAAGACAAGTAGTGACTCTATAGCATCTCACTATCCTGATGGACAGTGACTGTAATGGGGTTGGTGGGGGGGACCTGATGAAGGGGGTAGTTTAATCACCATAATATTGTACATGTAATTGTAGATTAGTGAAACCAAAATAAACTATAAAAAAAAATAAAGACCACAAAAAAGTGAAAAAAAAAACTATGAATGTAACTGTACATCCTTGAAATACACAACCATTTCTGTTGAAGCAAGGTAATACCAATCTGTTGGTGCATACGTTTTTGGAATTACTGTTTTACCTGATAAGTTATTAAATTTCATAACACATACTCTTCTCTGAAGTACTCAGTTTTTTGACGTGTGAATTGTTTAATTCAAAGAGTTCCGATTTAGAAAGAATGGTTAAAGCTTTGAGGTGTTCCACTTGGGTATCATGTTTAATTTTGGGGGCAGAGATAAATTTAGCAGTAATACAAATAGCTCTTGGTTTTGTAACTTCCTGGTACAGACAGAAAATATATTTATTATGTTTTATGAGTGGAATTATGTATTCTTACTTAGCTCATAATTTTGTTGATATTTTTCAGGAGAATGATTAATTGAAATTAGCTACATTCTACTGATGTGGGATTAATCACGGGCAGATTGTGGCTAAAATAATTATCTTATACCTTACATATGTTGTTTATTTTAGTCTTATAACGCTCAGAAGAGGTAAGCCATTTTACAGATGACCATTTCCGTGTCATAGGGATTGGCTTGTCCGAGGGCTCACAGCCAGTGAGTTAAATAGCCATAATGTTTATATAGTTTTAAACACCTCAACTTTGTACCTTTTATCTAAAAGTTTCAAGAATGGCCATTCAGCTGGGGCTGTCAGCCTTTAAGGTCTGGGTACATCTACCGCTGTGGCTAGTGAAAACAGGAGCATAATAGTAATTACAGGGGCTCAGCATTGAAAACAAAGCCCTGTGATTTGCTGATTTTACTGTTGGGAGCTCTTGAGTTTGTCTTTTATCTTGACTATTTATTTAGTGTATTTATTATAGTATATTTATCATACAAGTCATTCTGTTAACTTCATTTTGTTTTTTTTCCTAATATGTGGTTAAATTATAGGACTTTTCCAATGCTGTGGATGTTTTCCCTTCTGATTATAAAAGTAATGTACACATTTACTGTAGAGTGTTTGAGAAAGTATATTGAAAATTAAAATTATCCATAATCCCACTACCCAAAGAAAACTAGTATATTCCTCATTTATTTGTAAATATCATGTAAACAGAGTAGAGTTGATATTTATAAGTCATATCCTACTTTTTTCACTTGACATTTTCTCATATTATTAAGAGATCCTAATTTATCATGTCAAATGATTATAAAATACTCAGCCATATGGATATACCACTATTTAATTAATCATTCTCTTAACTACATATGGGGGTTGTTTCTGTAGACTGGGAACTGGAGACATTAAGGTTAGATGCTTCCTTTATACTTAACTGTTGGTTGCAGCTTTCAGAGAAGACAGAAGAGAGGTGAGAGGGATATCATAGGACGAGTGGCCTCCCTCTTCCCGATTCCCTCATGACTGACACAAAGTTCATTTCTTTAATATGAAAAGGCTCTTTGATACTTTGTAAAAACTACTTTTGTTTATAGACCTGAATACATCTTGTATTTAGGAATAGATCCCTGGAAATGGAATTTTTGTGTCAGAGGCTCCTGATGAAAATGGCCAGATTGTCTCCCTGTAATTTTGTACTAATTTTCACTTCCATCAGCAGTATATGAGAGTTCAGGAATCCTTAGATTTTGAGCTACATCGAGCACAATCTTTTCTGACTATGTAAACATTTTCTTGCCTTAATAAGCATTTCTTGTATTACTAGTGAGATTGGAAGTTTTATTTGGTAAGCATTTCTTGTATTACTCGTGAGATTGGAAGTTTTATTTGGTAAGTTTAATAGCCCTCTGAGTTGTCTATTCATTTCCCTTGCTCATATTTCTGTCACCATTTGTGATTTTCTTAGCAGTTTATATGAGAGTTCTTTTTCTTCTTAAGGACTAGTTACAAAAGGTAATTATTATCTAGTTTTCTGGTGTCGACTAGCCCATGTGATTTTTTTCAAGGCCTGATGATATGCTGACTGATTGTAAGTCTAATTCATTCAGTTTTTGCAATACGGTACTGGCTGAAGAACAGACCCATAGATCAATGGAACAGACTAGAGAGCCCAGATATGAACCCATGCATATATGGCCAATTAATATATGATGAAAGAGCCATGAATATACCGTGGGGAAAAGACAGCCTATTGAATAACTGCTGCTGTGAAAACTGGACAGTTACATGTAAGAGAATGATTACTGCCTAACTACATACACAAACTTGAAATGAATCAAAGACTAAATGTAAGACATAAAACCATAAAACTCTTAGAAGGAACATAGGCAAAAATCTCTTGAACATGAGTAAGAGCAATTTTTTCCTGGACACATCTTCTTGGGAAAGGGAAACAAAAAATGAACAAGAGGGACTACATCAAACTAAAAAGCTTCTGTACATCAAGGGACACCATCAGCAGAACAAAAAGTCAGGCTACAGTATGGGAGAATATATTCATAAACAGTTTAGCTGGTAAGGGCCAAAATACATAAAAAGCTCATGTACCTCAACACTAGAAAAGCAAATAACACGATTAAAAAATGGGCAGAGGACCTCAATAGACATTTTTCCAGAGAAGAAATACAGATGGCCAACAGGCACATGAAAGATGCTCCACATCACTAACCATCAGGGAAATGCAAATCAAAACCACAGTGAGATACCACTTCACACCAGTCAGAATGGCTAGTAATCCAAAAGACAAGATATCAGTGTTGGTGAGGATGTGGAGAAATGGGAACCCTCCTACACTGTTGGTGGGAATGTAAATTGGTGCAGCCATGGTGGAAGGCAATATCAAGGTTCCTCAAAAAAACAAAAATAAAAACATTCAACCTAGCAATTCCACTTCTAGGAATTTACCTGAAGAAAACAAAATCCTTGATCTGAAAAGACACATGCACCCCTATGTTTATTGCCACATTATTTACAATAGGTAAGATATGGAAGCAACCTAAGTGTCCATCAGTAGATGAATGGATAGAGAGATGTGGTACATATACACAATGGAATATTATTCAGCCATAAGAAATTTCCTGCCATTTGCAACAGCATGGATGGCTCTAGAGGTTCTTATACTCAGTTAAATAAGCCAGGTGGAGAAAGACAGATACCATATGATTTCACTTACTTGTGACATATGAAACAAAGCAAAACGGAAGGAACAAAAGATACTGAGAAGGGACTGGTTGTTACCATGGGGGAGGGGTTGGGATGGATAGTTGGGGAAGTTGAGGGGGATAAAGGGGCCCCAAAATTCTCAATCATAATGTAGATTGGTCTCGGGGATGGTAGTACAGCATGGAGAATATAGTAAATGATTCTGTAACATCGTCCTATGCTGATAGATAGTAGCTGTACTAGAGGGGGTGAGGATTTAATAATATGGGTAACTGTTGAACCACTGTGTTGTATACTTGGAACTAAAATAAGACTGTATATCAATTAAAATAAATAATTCAGGTTTTGGTTAAACTTTCTGTTCTGAATAATGTTAATGTGTTTTGTCTTTACAGAGAGAAGAAATAATGTGAATCATTCACTCTCTAAACATTAAGGTCAAAAGTGAGGAAAGTCAGGGGGACCATGGCATGGCCAAATATTTTTCAAAGAGGAACTTTGCTGTCCCGGTTCAGCCATCATCATGTCGTAGTGTTCCTGCTCACTTTCTTCAGGTACATGGGTTGCTAATGTTCTCTTGTGGTTTTTTTCCCCGTTGAGGGAGGTATTTATTGTGTGGCAAGTGTTTAATGCAGTATGGATGTATCAGTGAAGTAGATGAACTACTCCTGTTGTATTTTTTGATAGGTCCAATGCAATAGTCCTCCAGGCTGTCCATTTGCCTCAGTGTATTGAGTCATTTTTGGTTGGCGTGCTGGCAGGAGGGAGCCTCTTGTATGTAGTGGGTTGAGACCAGGGATTCAACTAATCCTCCTGTGATGCACAGGACAGCCCCTGAGAGTGGAGAAGCTCTGGGACCTAACTGTCCGTAGTGCTGTGGCTGAGAAACCCTGATCTAATAAAAAGTCCTGTATTTGTTAAAACCAGGAGCTTGAGAACACAGGATGTGCACACTCAGGGAACAGTGAGTTCCTCTTTGCGTGGTAAAGATGGTATGAGACAATTGTGAGGAACTTTGATAACTCATGTGAGATCCTGGATGTTAGCATGACTGAATTGCCCATGTTTCTGATTCTTTGGCCCTCAGTGGCTCTCTTTAGTGGACTGTAGATGACATAAACCAGACTGTTTGGTGGTAGGATCATGTTATTCATCAGCTGTGACTCAAGCTGTTGTGATTATTTCTTCTGGGTAAATTTTATATTAATCTTTACTGAAGGTGCCACAAATGATGATGATTTGTTTGTTTTTTATAGCAGAAACTAGGAAAATGATTCCCTAATTATTGATAGGTAATTTGGATGCTTGGTTAGGAATATCTGTTTGTGTGGTGGTGGGGGAGGCATTAGCATGAAGAAAACACAGGGCTCTAGAAAAAGCTACTGAATAGCTAATGCAATGAGTGGCCTGTGGTTGCTAAAGACATAAAATTCTTTCCAGAACTGCAACCTTGATTTGGAGCAAATTGGGGTTGGTCACATTTCCATCTTCTAAGTCCAGAGATAAATTAAGAGTGAACACAGGGGCACATATTTGAAGGAGACTAGTCAGTTTTTTCCTGGCTTAGCAGACAGAGACTGTTTGAATTGATAGTTCCTCTAAAGCTGTATTTTTTTCTTTCTTTTTTTTTTTAAGAGAATCCTAAAATTAAATAAAACAGATGGGAATATATCCATGATTTCATTGAATGCCATTTTCTTTGCTATTCATTTAGATGGTTTTCTTCTCTCTTTTTTAGTTACTCGTTGCTCCACGCGTCAAGAAAAACTTTTAGCAATGTCAAAGTCAGTATCTCTAATCAGTGGACCCCAAGTGATTTTAACAAATCTGTTGAGCTGCCTGTAGAGGTAAGCAGAACAAAGGGCGGGAATGGATTTAAGGAGAGAACTGGGCCCGTCCCTGAATTCTTCTTAAATTCTTCTGTTTTGTTTCATTCATCTGCTTAGGACACTAAAATGGCCTGTTGTTTCCTATGGCATAAAATCCAAGCTATTCTGCATGATTTCTTAGTTTGCTTTGGTTCAGGCCTGTTTTACCATTCCAGCCAGCTTGTTTCTCACTGCTTTGAAATCATGTAATTCTGGCAAGGCTATTTGTTGAGTTTCACAAATACCATACTCATTTCTGCTTTTGAGATTTTGCTCATCTTCTTTCGTATGTTCTTTCACCTTCTTCCCAGCCATTTAAATTTTGCTTTTCCTTTTGGGTCAAGATAAAATGCCACTTTTTTCTATCAAGTTTTTTCCCCAGCTTCTGCTAATCTTTTTTTCCTTCCACATTGTGCATACTGTATGTTATATAGCTTAATGTCTCAGTATTTCATTTACTTGTGTCTTGCCTAAGAGTCTTGAGATCAGGGAAATATATCCAGTTCCTTTAATTAATATTCTTAGTGTGTTTTATTTCTTAAAAATTATTTGCCCTATTTGGATTAATTCAAAGTTGACAGAAATTCATAGGTTATATATACTCATATATATATATAAAATTAAGTTATTCAGTAATTGCATATTGAGAGTCTGTCTTGCATAAAACACTTCTAGAAGCCCGTCCTTACGGAGCAGACATTCTAGTGGAGATGCTCCTGAAAAGTTTTTATCAAATTTAAGTTATTAGGAACTTTTGAAAGGAAAGATGTTAAGAATAGAGGGCTAGATGTCAGACTGAGTCTTGGTTAGTGCTGTGTGTACTGTGAATATGTCTAAATGATCATTAACTGACGTGTTACAAACCTGCCAGGCAGTATAGAACCTCTCTTTGTCATTATTGAAACAAGACTACCTAGCTTCTGCTTTACTACTTCTTGGGAGAAGAAACTCCCTGTCTTCTGACATGGACAGCTTCTAATTCAACTATCATTATTAGGAAGTTCTTTCTTATATTGAGGTAAAAGTGTTCTGTTTTTCATTTTGATCTTGGATTTTATCCTCAATGCTAAGTTGATTCCTGCTGTATGACAGCCAATTGAGTATTTGCAGAAAACCTGTCTTCCTGTTTAGGCCAAATATCCCTGCTCCTTCAACTGTACTTTAGTGACACTGCACTAAATGTGCTGTTGCAGGAATGGTCTGACCAATATACAGGAGAGTAGGATTTAATTTAGGCACTACATTTCTGGTTATGCTGCCTAAGGCTGCTTTTGTTTTTTAGGTAGTGGAGTTGAAGGTCCCCAAGATCATTCCCAGGTTTGATAATTCACTAAGAAGACTCACAGGGCTCCACATATAGTCACACTTACAGCTATGATTTATTACAGTGAAAGGATGCAGTGAGGAATCACCAAAGGGGAAAGCACAGGTTTGGGGAGGCCTGGAGAAGCCAGGTGCAAGCGTCCAAGAGTCCTTTTCTGGTGGAATCACACAGGGTGTGCTTATTTCTGCTTAGATATTTTATTTACTTATTCTAACTGCTGCTAAAATAGTTTTCACCATTCTGGTTTTCAGGGCTATGGATTAAGTAGTTTGGACGGATTGGTTATATAGAAGTCAAGTTCAGGCTTATCCTGGGTCTTTGTATTTCCGTACCTGCCCTCATGGAGAACAGTGCTGGCTGTCTCTTCCTTTCTTTGGACTTCAAAGCGTAGGTTTCTTCTTTCCTGAGGCCTGCTGCTGGGCGTGGAGTGTCTCAGGTGACGTGTGCTTTCACTTCTCCTGTGCTGTTGGGTGTTAGCTGTCTTAACTCTAGCTTCCCTTTGAGTCTTTCTTTTCCAAAGTGGAAAGGGTTCTTAGAACCAGAAGTTTATATAAAATTAGTCTGAAAAATGTTTTACTAATATATCATTAAACATTTCTTAAGTGACCTACATAGCATCCTCAAAAGATATTTGTAGCTTTCATTTTTATGCAGAGCTATCTTAGGTGATTTACAAAAGAAATTAAGCAGACACAGTCTCTTTATTTTACTTTTTAAATTAAATTAAATTAAATTAATTATTTTTATTAAAGTATCATTGATATACAATCTTATGATGGTTTTACATGAACAACACTGTGGTTTCAGCATTCACCCGTATTATCAACTCCTCACCCCCTCTGTTGAGGTTGCTGTCTGTCAGCATAGTAAGATGCTATACAATCATTACTTCAGATACGGTCTCTTTACCTTGAGAATTCATAATGGATTCCATGGAAATGGACAAACATTGAAAATAGTAAGTGACTATAATATAAGATCTGTATTTATAGATAATGAAGAGGAATAGTTAAATCTAGTATTTGAGGACAACTTGACTGAAAATTGTAAACAAAAATTTGTTCTTTTAAATTAAAAAGCCTTCCCCCTACAGACCGTACACTCCTCCCATGAGAACAGTGTGAGGGAGTCTAAACTTCTGTCCAGGAGAGGGAAGCGAGTTTCAAGGCGTCCTCGGCGTACCATCTCTACCTCACCTCAGCTCTTCCTTCTCTGTAGATTCTCACAAAAGCTGATACCACTTCCTTAGGCAGAGTACAGACCTGAGAACCACGGCAGCTTCAGCTCATCCTCTGCTCACCACTTCAGGAAGCTCTCCGAGTCAGTAGTGTCCCCACCCCCATGCACAGCCCTTAGTTTGTGACACACATTCTCAGGAAACCCACACGGTGACCTTCTGTATGTGCACATTATTTCATGCTTCCAGGAAGTGCCCCAGCATGGTGCAACCGTAGTAGCTTAGTTGAGCCTGTTCCCCCACGGCACAGGAAACCCCTCCGTGCATACAGTCAGTACACTCACGAGAATTGCGCATATGTGCAGGCTGGCTTGAATCACTGGAGCGTGTGGGATTTTAACATGTTAAAGTCATTAAATGTTGGATGAGTGACTCTGTATGCTTGGACCATTTCTCACCTAGTTTAGTTGTCTTGATCTGAGCTACATTACTGAAGTAAACTTTCTTCACTAGACTTTTTCTTTTATCTTATTTTCTGAATCTTTTTGTTAGTCCTACTTTGTTTTTTTAGTTGTTAGTTTGATTTTGTTTTCCTCTTGTAAAGTAGGCAATCAAAAGTATATTTCAGCTGAATTCTGGCAGTGAAACAGAGAAAAGCTGTTTAAAATTTATTAGTTCTTGTGAAAGTCACACCTGCAGGAAGTTTGGTGACTTGAGAGAGTAAAGAGAACCCACTGAGACAGAGCCGGCAGCTTGAGGCCCCTGTCTCTAGCTCACATTGGTGTGTGCCCAATGGGGCTTAATATTCTGGGTCCTAATGAACCCATATGACATCAGGGACAAAGATTGTGGGTAGGGGAAAATGTGGCAAAATAACTCTAATTGGAGAAATTTAGGGCCCCAGTTGCCATGCTGAAATGCTAGATGTTCAATAAATATTTGTTGGGCAATAAAAATTACTAATTTTATTTAATCAAGCCCCCAAGTACACTTATTTTTAATATTCTGTGTGATGAAGCAGAAAGTATGCATACCTGCCAAATACCCCAATCTGAATAATTGTCACTTGTCTGCAGTGCACCCAACAGTGCAGGTGCTTTTTCTCAAGAAGCCATAATACTTTGGTCGACAGAAGTGCTTTATTTATGCTTTCTACTTTGTCACACAGAATATTAAGAAAGAAGTGAACTTAGACCAGATTTAATAAAATTAATAATATTTGCTGCTCAGCAAATATTTAGTGAGCATCAGGCATGTGCCAAGGACATTCTTATGTGAAATTGGCTTAAAGCTGGGAGTGTGAAAATAAAGTACACAGTGCTGACTGGTATAGGTGGGTGTAACTTGTGATTCATGCTAAGGCACAGGAGTTGTACCCGCCACTACTTTTGCACCATCAATGGACAAGTCAAAGGGAAAAAGCAGATAACATTTCAGTGTTATGCAGATAGTTTTGATCTTGTGGACCTTTTTGCATTGTGTTTCCTTATCTACGGAGTGCTAAATTACTCTTTTCAATATCACCAGGTTTCCAAGAGGGTGGGCAGAGGTTGTATGAGAAACAGAAAGTCTAACAGACAACAGCAGGGACTGACTTGCTCTTGTTGCAGATCTGGAGCAGCAACCATTTGTTTCCCAGTGCAGAGGAAGCCACTCTTTTCCTTGGAACACTGGATACTATTTTCCTCTTCTCCTATGCAGTGGTAAGTTTTAGAATTCGAAAGTTTTAAGTTGAGGAAAAATGTAAAAGGAAATGACTCTAAACTTTATGAAGTTTTTGAAGGATTTTGAATTTGCTGACTGAGGAGAGTTCAATATTGCTGATGTTTATATTTTGTGCCCTTGCCACCCAACCATCCATCCATCCATTTGATAAATATTTATTGAGCACCTGGCATGTGCCAGATACTTTCCTAGTAGTATTCAATAGTGAGTATCACAGGAAAAAATCCCTACCTTTATAAAGCTTATATTGGGGTGGGAACTAAGGGAGCTGGGTAGTAACACAGTGTTATAAATAAGTAAATTATGGAGCATATTTGGAAGTGGTAAATGCTGTAGAGAAAAATAAAGCAGGAAAAAGGGAATAAATAGCCCTGGGTGGGGTTGTAGTTTAAGTAGGGTGGTTGGGGCAGCCCTTGTGTAGAAAGAGATTATTTGTGCAAAGACCTGACGTGGGTAAGTGAGGTCACTGTGACCAGGAGTGAGTGGCAGGAGTGAGGCTGAAGAGATGATGGGGCCCAGAACTGTAGGGCTTTGGTGCCTTGGTTGGGGCTTTGGCTGTAACCCTGCGTGAGAGGGGAGCCCTGGGAGGTTTTGCACAGAGGAGTGCCAGGATCTGCCTTATATCAGGAGAGGTGCACCTGACTCTCTAGGAGACTGGTCTGGTCTGTAGGGGAGAACAGAGAGATGAGTGAGTATTATAATTTTGAGGTGAAGGATGATGGTACCTTGGATCCAAGGATAGCAGGAATAGAGGTAGAAGATGGAGATTTTAGCTGTGCTTTGAAGGTAGAGCCAATAACATTTTTCTTTGTCAACGTGGACTGTAAGAGAAAGAGAGGTGTCAAGGACAGCTTAATGGATGGAGTGTCACCGTGGAGTGGAGGACTGGGGGAAGGGCAAGCTTTGGGGGAAATCGCGTTTGGCAATGTCACATTTGAGATACCTATTACTGCCCAAATGATGAAGAGTAGACACTGGTTTATGATTCTGAAGTTCAAGGTTGGGTTCAGGCTGGAGGTTCAGACTTCAGAGTCCTTAGCATATAGATGACTTTCAGAATTATGAGCCTGGATGAAATCATCAGGACATAGGTGAGGATGGGGAAGAGCAGGGACAGCTGAGCCGTAGGGCTTCCAGTGTTTAGAGGTCAGGAGAGGTCAGGAAGATGAGGAATGGCAGGGGAGGCTGAGGGGAGCAGGAAAGAGGAGAGCCTCCGGGGGCTGGTATCCTGGGAGCCATGCTAGGAGGGCAGGGGCTGACTTTCTCTCTCAGGTAGTCTTTTGGGATTGGGCAGCCAGAATCTCTGTCTGGTCGTAGGGAACTCTGGGGGCTGCCGAATTAGAGCTGTGGGGCCAGTGGCGACAGTGGGAGCCATGCACTGAAGGAGCAGTCTCAGGTTTTCTTCTAGCATCTTATTTTCCCTCTTTAAAATGTTACAAATTTATGAATGTCCATGTGACGTGAAATACTGGGTGCAAGTCCCAAAGTCATCTCTAAGTGTTCATTTTGGTAATTATTAGAATATCTTTTCTTCAAAGAGGAAACTTAGAGAAGCAGTTGGAGCAGATCTTAAATCATTGAGCCTCACTACTCCCCTGGGTGTTTTCTGTATGAAATCCCAATGTATAGTCGTTTGTCTTAGGCTGGAGCACTCCAGTAAAGCTTCTCTCCAAGCCTTCCGTGGAGTATTTTAAGAAGTTGGAAAGACCAGATCTGCCACTGTCCACTAGCCATGTTAAACTTGGTTTTGAAATGGTATTAACCTTCTGTTGACATTTACAGAGTTACGATGGTATACCTACCTGCAGGATTACATCAGTTTAGGAGATGAAGGATAAGTGCCATGAAGAATCAGCTCTCACAGTTCTATGTATTGAGCTGCATTGCCTTCTGTCCCTTCCAGGCATTGTGCAGGCATTTGGAGCAACAGAATCAATTGATTCTGTAATCTGAAACATATTTGAGAGCTCTTCTTCACTCCCTTTACTGTATATAGCATGAGAGCACATGAGTGACTGCTGTCGAACATAGAACCTAGTGCTTAACGGTATCTCTTTTGAGGTAGTGAAAGCTTGACAGTTGTGAGGGAGAGACATTTATTATGACATACATCATCTAAATATTCTCTAGTATAGATAGTCTATTTACTAAAAACACTTATATCTGAATTTAGGTTTTTAGTCAAAGTATTTATTCCTTTTACATATTTATGAAAGAAACCTAAAATATGGTGTCTTAGCTCTAGTCTGCCTTGCTGCCACGACCTCAGCATTTTAATTTCTGCCACTCATAGGGAGGAGAGCAGAAGGCAGGACATTTGTAACTATCTTCAGCTAATTATTGTCTCTGCCTCCCTCCTCTCCCTGCCTCGTGATGTTATGAAACCCAAGGGTCAGATTAAACAGGCAGTGCCTGTGCCCCAGAAGCTTCTGTTCTGCAAGGCATGTTGTAACACATCTTAATTCAGAATGCAAATGGCCAGGAGGAATCCCTCTGGGTAAGCAGGTAACTGATGCCTAGGAGTATTTGTTCAAGAAAATGAAATGTATTTATATGCTTGTTTTGTTAGAATTACTGCTTTTTTTTCCCCAGTCTCCATTTAGGAAGTTAGGGGATGAGGTAGAACCAAAGTCTACACTAGATGATGATGACTTGTGCATTAGATGTTTACAGTATAGTGTGCAGAAGCCCATTGTCATTTCATGAAACATTTGTGAAACTGATACAGACAGCTCATCTAGGCATGAGGATGAGGTTTCATTTTAAGTTATCTCAGTGTTTTGTGTCTCATTTGCTTTGCAGTCCATTTTACTTGCTCAGACTGTGTTGTTTTCAGAGTTGTAAAATAAAACGCTGTGTTTTTAGGGCCTTTTCATCAGTGGTATTGTTGGAGATCGGCTTAATTTACGATGGGTTCTGTCTTTTGGCATGTGCTCTTCTGCATTAGTGGTAAGTCGGAAAGATATTATTATTATTATTGTTATTATTTTGGCCAGATATTTTAGAATCCAAGTACTCCCCCCTGCTTTTATATGTAGAATAGAAGAGTAAAATTACTCTTCAGTTTCCCAATCCCTTTTGTGCGCCTTTTCAGTTAGGGAGACTTTTTAAAGTCTGATTTGGATCACGCCCTTCCTTGACTCAGTCACCAGCGAAGTCAGAGCATAAATAGCATGGCACTTAGTGCTCTCCAGGACCTGCTCCCAGCCCGGGTCTGGCAGTGTGCTTCACCACCTTGTGGTGGCCAAGCTAAACTGTTTTCCTTGGCCCTAGCATGCCAGGTTCCTTTCTGCCCTGGCGCTTTTGCTTCTGCTGTTCCTCCCGCCTCAAGTGGCCCTCTTTTCAGCTCTCCATAGTCTAACTCAGCATCTCCTTCCAGCCATTGGTAAACGACACTTCTTTCATTAAAGCCTGACTTCACTGACACCACGGCTAGGAAGAACCATTCCCTCTCTCAGCTCCTGTACTGGTATTTCTTTGCAGGCACTTACATTGACTACTACTTGGCCTACTTACTGCTGTGTTGATCTTGTTTCCCCTTGTAGTGTGTAGCACAGTGGCTAAGATCAGGGGCTTCCCGAGGCCTGGACAGCCTGGGATTCAGTCCCTCTTCTGCAGTTTCTTCGCGATGATTTCTCTGCTGCAACTTCCTCATTTGAATACCTCCACCAAGGGCTGCAGACAGGGTTATAGGAGTCACTGTGAGGCATTTGGAACAATGCCTGACTGTAGAGGGCAAGCAAGATCCATATTTGAGTCTTTTTTTTTTTCTTTTTTCCTTACTGTCTTCTAATGAGGAATATTTGCTGATTGAATAAAAGCATGGAGTTTAGACCCTGCTACTACTGTTTTTCAGCCCCTGCCATTTTAGAGACTGAGCACTTTATTCACAGGCTGCTCACCCACACCTTTACATACAATTTAAAGACATGTAAACAAACTTTGTGTTTTTTACATTTTTGAAAAGCTGATGTACATAAACTCATCCTTTTTGGTGTATGCTACCGCCCCACCTCTCCCCCCAGTCTCTGACAACCACTGATTTTTTTTGTCCTTAGAGTTTGGCTTATTCCAGAATGTCATGTAACTGGAACCGTACAGTATTATACATAACCATTTTTTTGACTACAAATAAAATGTCCATTTGACCAAAATGCCTAGAAAAAAGCAGTCACTTGATGAATGCTACTGAGTGACTGAGCAGATCACAAGTCACATTGGGTCACTTAGTAGCTGCAGAAATACCATGGGTGCTTCGCAGTTATTTGGGAATGTGTGGGCACCAGGCTGGCCGAATGTACAAACATGCCCTCATTTCCCACAGCACAGGCCTGAGGAAGAGGGAATGGCAGTAGTTGTAAAAGGAGGTTGAGCAACAACGACTTAACTTTTTACCATTGAAGGTACAAGTCGGAGGGCTGATCATTATGAGTTTATGTTGTTGGGCATCTTTGCCCCTCCAGTCGGTGGTGGCTTAGTGGCACCTCACCTACTCAATGCTGCTCCAAGCAGGAGTATCTGAAGAGTTGGCCACACTGCTGTTGGGCCCCTGACATTTGAATGTGTCCTTCCTGGAGTCTCTTCACACGGGAACATGAATGGTGAGCAAGGCTACTACAAGTGTCCATGTGGATGTTACATGTCCTTTTTCTTCCGCCTTCCCTAAGGTGTTTGTCTTTGGCACTCTCACAGAGTGGCTGCATTTCTACAACAAGGGCCTGTACTGTTGCCTGTGGATTGTGAACGGCCTGCTGCAATCCACTGGTTGGCCCTGTGTGGTTGCTGTTATGGGCAACTGGTTTGGGAAAGCTGGGTAAGCTACTTCCTTCCTCTTTAATTTCTCTTTTTAAGTAGTTTTAACGTAGGATTATTCAGATTTGTCATCAGTTAACTTGACCCCTTCAACACTACCCACATCTTCCCACTATTTCAGAAAGTTACAGTAGTTCAGGGAACGATTCACATCAAAGTATATTTGAACTGGTACAGCCTTCTGGATGATCCAGCCTGGGGAGATGCATTTGTAACACTTTCCTGGCTATGATGGGATTTGAAGTGTGGCTGAGGCAGTACATCTCTCAATTAAAAAAAAAAAATCTTCCCTTGAGAGAGCATAAATAATATAACATGATAAGATAAATCTCACGTGCCATCCCACCATGTATCTTTCTGTGGATTTGGCCTTTTCTTCCCTTTTTTGAGACTCAGAGATCTAGTTTAACTTTCTTACATTAAAGATAAGGATATAGGCCAAAAGTTATCAATGGGTCTTGCCTAAGGTGTCATGACAAAGGCACTAATAAGATGCAGATGAAGAATGCCAAACTTTGGGGCTTAAAAGCCCACATTGGACATTTATTCCCTAAACCTTCAAATAGTTACCAGATTATATATGAGTTTGTGTGTGGTGTGGGCTGTGGCATGAGGATGGGCACCTGATAAAGTATCTTCTAGGCCCCCAGGAAGAAGATCCATATACCTAATTTACAGGCTGGAAAATAAGTTGAGATACCAAAGACTTGACTTTATTGTTTAAAATTGTTGTGACCCTCTGATTTCAGGAATATTATTACTTTGGATTTCTATCCTTTTTCCTAGGTAAATATTTATGTGCTGTGAGATACACATTGATATCATTGATGGCTTTTTTTTTTGTTTATATACTCTGTTACATAGAGTGCCTCAGACATTATTGCCACCATGGTGATCAATGCATATTCTGACCAGCCCCTCTCTGTTTTCAGGCTTTCCCAGTGTCATAATGGAAATAATGATGCTTGCTGGCTAATGATCTGTCACGGTATTAAAGTTCAGCTATAAAATGTCTTGAGGTTTGAACAAGCATCACTCAGTGAGAATGCTGTGATTATATGTCAGTGTGCTAGTGGTTTCTGTTTCACTTCAGCATCTCTGGTTTAACAGTTGGTTTTAAGAGGTGCTTGTTCCCTTATGAAACTTTAGTTTTCGTTTGGTGTAGGTGTCTGCTTGTGTGCGGGTTATTTTTACCAATAATTTTCAGGTAATTTTTTTCATCCATATTTTTTGAAAATTATACAAAATTTACCTGCTCACTGTTGAAAAGCCAGATAATACAAATGAACAAAGAGGAACAAATCAAAACCACCTGAAATCCTATCACTCAAGGATAATCACTTTGACACATATCATTTTGAGATAATTCTTATGTGACCTTTTATAAATTGGATGACACTAGGTGTTTGATGGCAGTCACTGGACAGGCTGACCGTTTCATTATTTCTGTGGATTAGTCACAAAGAAAAAAAAATTCAAGAAAGCCTTTACAGTTTATTTTTGAAAGTGAGACAGTTTATTTTTAAACGAGTAGCGCTAGGAAGTGAAATTGATGATGTGCTGCTGAGACACAGTGACGTTTCCTCCGAAACATAACAGTAAACCAAGAAGTAGCAATAAGACTATGACAACTTAGAATCATGGTTATTTTCAGCCAGTTTCTTCTAAAATCACGTCTTTGGTCAGCCAGTGCTGGTCAGAGCCTGGCCTGCCAATTCTTTCCTCCAGGGTTCTCTTGTAGGTTTTGTGTATTTTAGGGAATTGGGGCATTTTAATACTGGGGAGGAACATAGAGATTATGTAGGTCAAATGATTTCTTTTCCAGGTGAAAGAAGTTGGGCCCCAGGGAATTAAGTGACCAATTGAGGCCGTTGCCCTAAAAAGTGTTAGCTTGGATCAGTGAGTCCTGCCCCTTCTCAATTGTCAGGGTCATACTTTTTTTTTAATAATTTTTTTTATTAAGGTTTTATTGATATACACTCTTATGAAGGTTTCACATGAAAAACAATGTGGTGACTACATTCACCCATATTATCGAGTCCCCCCATACCCCATTGCAGTCACTGTCCGTCAGTGTAGTAAGATGCCACAGAGTCACTACCTGTCTTTGTGCTACACTGTCTTCTCAGGGTCATACTTTTTAAAGCCCACTTAGGCTGGGTAATACAATATGCGCACTTGCACACCACCAAGCCCTTTCATATAGATCGATGCACTCAGTCTTTTGAGGGGCATGGTTTCTATTTTCCATTAGAACACTGAGCCTTAGCTGTGCCTTGCTTGAGATGTCACAGCTGGAAGCCAGCAGACCAGGACTTCTAAACAGATCTTACTTTTCACCGTGCAGTGCTGTCTCCCTCTTCATTTCTAAGATTCCTTCTGTCTCAGTGAGGTTATAAAAATGTTCAAAGAGCTAAAAAATCTAGACCTAACACAACATGTTATTAATATGTATTAAATAGAATAAAATACAAATTTGAACATTAAGAAATTAGCTTTTCTTGACTCCTTTTTCTTTTACCAGCCTTACTGCCATTGCATATGTTCAGAGCTAATCATTTTCTGTAGCACTGTTGTAATAGCTAGTGCCCCTTCCATCAGAGTCTTTACCTACCCATCCATTTTTTTAACAGCTTTACTGAGGTATACAATAAGCTGCACATGTTTAAAATGTCCCATTTGATGAATTTGGGCATGCATGCACCCTTAAAACCATCATCACAATTCGGATGACCCCATCACCCCTAGAAGTTTCCTCACGCCCCTTGGTAATTCCTGTCCCCACCCCTCCTACCACCTCCCTCTTTATCCCATTGCATTTTCCAGGCAACTACTGATCTGCTGTCACTTTAGATTAATGTGAACTTTCTAAAATTTTACATAAATGGAATATACAGTATATATTCTTTTTTGCCTGTCTTCTTTCATTCGGCATACTTCTTTTGAGATTCATTCAGGTTGTGGATAGTTCATTCCTTTGTGTAGCTGAGTAGTAACTGTTGTACCACAGTTTATCTGTTCACCTGTTGATGAACATTTGGGTTTTCATTGGCTGCTACAGATGAAGCTACATGAACATTTGTGTACAAATTGTTGTAAGGCATATGCTTCCCTTTCCCTTTGATAAATACCTTGGAGTAGAATGGCTGGGTCATATGGCAAGTGCATGGGTATCTTTTTAAGAAACTGGCAGTTTCTCCCAAAGTGGTTGTGCCATTTTACATTCCCACCAGCAGAGTGTAAGGATCCTAGTTGCTGTTATATCCTTGCCAATACTTGGTCTTTTTGATTTTTACTGTTCTAGTAGGTGTGTAGTAATAGCTCATTTTGGTTTTAATTTGCATTTCCATAATGTCTGATTATGTTGAGCATCTTTTCATATGCTTTTTTTATCATACTTTGTGAAGTATCTAATAAAATTTTTCACCCCCTTTCAGTCTTTTTATTTTGAGATTATTTAGATTCACACTCTTTAACATTGTATTGTATTGTTTGTTTCGTATTAAGTTTTGAGGATTCTTTATAATTCCAGGTAAGTGATAAGCAAATATTTCCTCCCAATCTGTGGCTTACATTTTGAATTCTCTTAATGGTTTCTTTTAGTGAGCCCCAAATTGAACTTTAGTATAATAAAATCTTAGAATTAGGAGAGACCTTTTTGGGTGTACTTTAAAAAAATATTAAAATGTCGATTCTTTGTAATGTGAAAATGTAGTGTTGTGGCCATTTTGTAATTGCCCTGAACAAGAACCCCTTCTGATTCTGTTGTCTTTTTTCCACTGTTCTCTTAGACGAGGTGTTGTTTTTGGTCTCTGGAGTGCCTGTGCTTCAGTGGGCAATATTTTGGGAGCATGCCTAGCTTCTTCTGTTCTGCAGTATGGTTATGAGGTTGGTATCTTTTTCTAGCTTTTTCCTGAGTATATAAACATTTTTTAAAAAATTTATTTTGGTATCATTAATCTACAATTACATGTGCAATATTATGGTTATTAAACTACCCCCTTCATCAGGTCCCCCCCACCAACCCCATTACAGTCACTGTCCATCAGCGTAGTGAGATGCTATAGAATCACTACTATAAACATTTTGTTTTTTAGGAAATTATATTGGCCATTGAAGACTACCTAGAACTGTATTTGGGTGGAGCACAGCTTGTATTAAAAGTGGACAAACTTTTGACTAATTCAGACACATAAGAAAACTATTCATGGGAAAACATCCAGGTCTAAAGACAACACAATCAGCTGGGAAAAGTATTTGCAACTCATGTTACAAATAAAGAGCGAATGTCCTTTTAAAGCTATAATCTTTATATATTATATAAAGAGCACCTGCCAATTGATAAGAAAAAGACCAATAACATGCATAAAGAAATGTAAAGAATTTGAATGTGTAGTTCATGAAAAGGAAATAGAAATGGCTTGTAAACATAGGTTGGGATATTCTGCTTCACTCATAACTTATTCATTCATCCAATAAATATTTATTAAGCTCCTCTAAGTGCCCCTAGGCAGTAGAGAATAGAGCACTGGCCAAAAAAGACAAAAATGTCTGCCCTTATGGAGCTTGGTATTCGTTAGTGGAGAAATGCAAATTAAAGCTACACGGTAACAAAGAAAGAAAGAAGAAAAGCAAGCAAGCAAACGAACTGTAGTGTATGCGTATTAGATTTGTGAGCATCCAAAACTTTGATAATAATTTGTGTTAATGAGGATGTGAAGATAAAGGCATTGTGGCTGGGAAAGGAACTAACCCCTCTTGGGGTCAACACAGGACTGCCTTTCAGCTCCAATGCCAGGACTTAGTCCCACAGGCAAATGTACTTGAGTATGTGCAAAGTCAACATCTATGTGGCCATTTCTTTTCTGTGTTGTTTGCGATAGCAAAAATTTGGTAACAAATGTCAACCAAGAGGGAAATAGCCAAGCTATGATAGACTGTTCCTGCAGCTGTCAGGTAGAATTAGGGGGCTCTCTGTGGGCTGATAGGGAAGGAGCAGAGTGGTATGTTAAGTGAAGAAAGCAAGGGGGCAAACTGTGTATTGAATGATGCCATTTGTGTAAAAATGGAGGATGGATTGAAGAGTATATATTTATATTGGCCTGTATGTTTCTAAAACAATCTCTGGGAAGTGAAAATTAAATAACAACAATAGCTAGGTGTTGGGAAAATGAGGATTGAGTGGTGGGAGAAGGGGCAGGGAGGGAGTTTTTACTATATATATCTTTTTGTTGCTTGGATTATGTGAATGTATTGCCTATTCAAAATCCTAAATAATTAAAGGTAAGTACATTGCTCTTTTAAAAAATAGATAAATTTTTAAACAGCTCACTAAGTGTTTGGTGTAAGTCAGGGTCACTGGAAAGTCCTTCCTCTATTCACGGTCGCCTTTTCTAGGCTCCTTAGCGTCGCACCTGGATTGTACTAATTGGTTCAGGTGGGAATTTCAGTCCACCTCATGTGCTGCTCCCAGATCTGACTTCTGGAAACACTGATTTGTCACAGTCCAAGAATTCAGACTGCCTGTCCACCTCATGCTCCATTTTCTGTCAATTAAAATTCAGCTCGGCAGCCTGGCTCTTGAGATTTTTTTTATTCTTGATGTCACCTTTCCAGATCAGTTTTATTCCCTGTTATTCCCCAGCAGACGCGCTCTGCTTTGACCATGGCTTATTCCCACCCTGTGCCTTTGCTTCACTTTGCCAAGAAGATACCCTATCGCTTTTTTAGCCCTTCCTTTAGACCTTGTCTCACTACTCCAGTCTCTTTAGCTGCTTCCTTCTTCTAAATTACTATGTAAGTTTCTTATTAGGACTGTGTCTTCTCATTGATTTGGCTACAAGATGCCTTATATTTTTGTTTGTGTACTGGTTAATCCCTTCAACTGGATAGAATCTTTGAGGGCAGATAGTGTCTCTGATGAGAGGCTGTGTGGTGCAAAGGAGTGAGTTTTTTGGAGTGAGTCCTGATTTCACAGTTGTTACAGTGCCACTCTGTCCATGGGACCTAAATTATCCTCTCTGAGCCTTAAGGAAAAATTAATGGGAACATGCACTAAAATTGCTCAGCACCTGGCATGGCTAAGCTCCCGGTTCCTTCCCTCCCCACATGTGCTGTGATGACTGTGCCTCCATGCATGTCCCAGAGGGGTAAGAAACATCTCTGTCCTCTCTCCCACAGTATGCCTTTCTGGTGACGGCAGCTGTGCAGTTTGCTGGTGGGATCATCATCTTCTTTGGACTCCTGGTGTCGCCAGAAGAAATTGGTGAGAAGCTGTCTTCTGTTCAGAACCTCTTATGCTAATAGGCAAGAAGAAATCTAAGGCCAGGACAGCCAGTGTTCCTAGCAGAACTGTGAGCTGCTTTCAGTGAATGAAAGGAGCAGTATTGCAGTTTGTGTCCTGTGGGCGCCGTGGCTGTGCCTGGCATAGCTGCAGATGTTTGAGGGAGTGAGGCTCACCTTTTACAGAGTCAGGGGAGACTCCTCATTTGCAAATGAGTTTTATAATTGAGACACTGACTATAAATTAGCATGGATGGATTTCTAATTTCACTTCTTGAGACAGAATTTTTTTCCTTCATGAAAGTATTTTAGTTTGATATTTATCTATGGTTCAATACAGAATATGTACAAGCAAAACCACAGAAGCAAATGCATGCACAAGTCTTCTATCTTTGGAGTATTATTAAAGAGAGTCATCAGGTAAATAGTATGTAGTCAGTGTTTTTTTTGTGTGTAAGAGAGATAGTGTGTTATAATTGAAAAGCATTGCTGGAAGCCAGATAAAGTAGAATTAGAGTTCTGTGTTTGTTGCCCATTGGCTGTGACCTTCATTGACCTTAGTTGACCTTGGCCTGTGAACCTTACTTCTGTAAAATGGGAATAAAAACAATATTGACCCTGTAAGTAATGATACGTGCAAAGCACTTGCACAATGCCAGGCACCGCACTTTCTAAATTGTGGCTCTTACTGTTTTAGGTCTCCCAGATATTGAGGCAGAGGAAAATTTTGAAGAAGACTCACACAAGCCATTAATTCATAGTGCTGAAAATGAAGATGAATATGAGCCTAATTATTCAATCCAAGAAGACAGTACTGTTACCCAAGTCAAGGCAATAAGCTTTTATCAGGCTTGTTGTCTTCCTGGAGTTATACCAGTAAGGACTGTTCAGATCTCCTTACCACAACCAGTGAGATATTGTGACGAGATATTAACTCTGCCAGGGATAAAGCATCTTCAAGTATTTAGTTTATTTTTGATACTTTATTTTAGGAATTTTTGTTCAGAAGAATATTGTATAGTGCCCTTCAGCTTGTTTCTATACCAGCATCACTTGAAATCTTATCTAACATTTAATGCAGGGGTTGGCAGACCTTTTCTGTGAGGAGCCGAATAGTAAATGTTTTCAGCTTTGGGGGGACTGTACGATCTCTGCCACAACCACTAAACTCTGTAGAGCAAACGACACCACCAACAACACGGAGCAACTGGGCACGGCCACATTTGGCCTGTGAGCCCTAGTCTGCTGACCCTGATCTAGCATTCGAGTAAGAAGGCACAGTTGATACTGTTGAATATGTCCTTCTTGGCCTATTGAAGTATTCTAGGATTATATGTAGACCAAGAGGGATTTTGAATGTCTCATCAAGACTGCCTGTTTGCCTATATTCTTATGATTCCAGGGGGAAAAAATTGCCCTTTTATTAAAAGGTCTAGGAGCAGAATACTCCACAGTATTTCTTGGTAATACATTCCAGTGTTTCCACAACCTTACAGTCGGGAGAACTTTCTAATGTCTGAACTAAATCCCTTCTACTGCAGTTCTGTCTTGGTGTTTTGGGCGCTCTAGCACGGGAGTGGAAGTTAAGAGGCCTAGGTTATGTTTCCAGCTTACCCACTAACTCTCTTTGAGGCCTGGGGTAAGTCACTCAGCCCATCCTTTGTCTCAATTTCCCTTCCCGTGGAGTAGAAGGTATGCCAGTCTTCCCTAGGGTCTGTAATGGTGGGTTACTATATTGTGAATAAGCACCTGGTTTTGATAATTTTTTTGTTCAATGGCACTTTATGAATATAACTCCTCAGCTAGATTCAGAGTCTGCAGGTTGTCATATTTCATACTTATCAGTTCCCTTCTACCTATGCCCCTAAGCTAAGAGAACTGAAATCTGCAAAGAGATAGTTCAGTATGAGTTAAAATGTAAATGTGAGATCCCACAATTCTTTAACCAAAAGATGATGTAATGTAAGGGCAATGAAAGTTCCGTTAGGCCTGTTCTTATGCTAATGATTAGTGTTTTTTAACTAGTTATTACAGTATTCTGCTGGCAGCATTTTAATTTCTGAGAGAACTTAAATTTGTTGTGACCAAATGTGGAACTCTTTTGTTACTCCTTTGCGTCTCACAAGCGATTGTTCCGTGACATAGGCAAGGATGTGCAGGAAATGTAGTTAACTTAATTCCTTTGTCTTTGTAGCGGGCTGCGTGGACACGACACAGCCAAGACTGGGATTTGGCTCTCTAGGGGGGTGGCTGTTGTCCTGCCCGGGAAACTGTTTTCAAACAAGTGGTACCTGGGGAATAACTGGCAGCTCCAGGGAAAAGAATATTCTAGCCAGACACCCTTTGAAGTCCGTCTCTCTGTTCTTTCCCCTTTTTCCTTTGATGCTAATGTCAGGATTTCCTGGTAATAATGTGTTGAATATAGGAGTCTTAGCCTCACTGCCATCTTAAGGCAGCTGCAACTTTTATTCCTCGTAAAGCCACAAGGCCCATGATGATCATGTTCTTTCCTTTTTGACTCACCAAAGGTACTCTTTGCTTTTCCACTGGATGTGGGAATATAAAGCTTTTGGAAACTACAGTGTGAAAGTAGTTTTAATGTTGATGCTTTTCTAAGACCTTGAAACTATAGGTTAGTCACGTGGCTGTCCATGGTTCACAGTATCAACTTTGCAGGCAGTAGAAGAACCAGAAAACTGGCTGCTTGCAATGAAAGCTGTGGTGTTTGCTGACTTTATTTGCTTATGGTTAATGCTAGCTAGTGGCATGAATATGTTTTGTCTTTGTCTAAATAAAGAACTGTGAGTATGTGCCCTGCCATATAGGTTCAAAACACTGGTTTGCTTCTACCAGAGAACTGAAAGGAGAAGAAACAATTAAGAAATAGTCAATGTATTTTTTTATTCCAAAGGTCTGCTGTCCATGTCTTTCTAGAAGCTAATGGGGACACAGAGAAGAGAGAGACTAGGTAAAGTCAGGCAGATGGGAATTTGTAGAAATGTTTAATTTAAAAATCAGCTATGTTTGTCCCAAACTCCTCTATTTTGTTTTGCTTTTCTATTGCATGAAAAATGGTGGTCATGCTGTGCTATTTGTTCCCTATTAATAGGTGAATGTTTTTCTTGCAGTATTCACTGGCCTATGCCTGCTTGAAGTTAGTGAATTACTCTTTCTTCTTCTGGTTGCCCTTTTATCTGAGTAACAACTTTGGATGGAAGGAGGCTGAAGCTGACAAACTGTCCATTTGGTACGATGTTGGAGGAATTATAGGTAATGCCAGTTACGCATCTTTTTTTTAATAAAAGAGTTAGTCACTGGTAACATTTTACTGGGTTGTGAAATCTGGCGTCATGTAAAGTTTTATTATTTATTCCACAGGCATTTTTCCTAAAGTATTCTACCAGTAAACAGCCAAACTCTTAAAAAAAAAAAGTCCATAAAAAAGAAGACCCAGCCTAAGACTGCCCTGTGATTTATAGGCCCTTTTTTTCTCAGTCCTTTGTTGACAGATCAGTTCTTTTGTCTTAGGAAGCACAGGGGTGTGTCCCTCCGTGATCTCTTTAGGTGTAACCCTTTGATACACTTTCAGTGGTACCTCAGCTCCAAAGCTAATTGTGTCAGAGATCTAAGAATGTGAATGTGTGTTCATTTCATCCACCTCCCCCCTTTCCCACTACCCACAGCAAGAAGGGAAGATAGTAGCTTAGCATATAGATTGTCAGATCACAGAAGTTGGAATGATAGGGATTAATTTTTGTATGTTGCAATTGATTCATTGTACCCAGCTGATTTTAATAGTGACTTTTGCTGTGGCTGGAAGTCTAAACAAATAAGAAACTTTTAAGTAAAAGACAGATGTACATAATACATTTTAGTAGGTGTTACTGGTATGGCTAGGGCAAAACCTTACATGCTTTCTGTAACGTTTACATTTAGAACTGTGATAAGGCTAAACTGCCCTGAATGCATGAAAGCACACAGTGTACCTTTACGTGATGTACTGTTACTGTGCTTGAATGTGTCTGCCCTTATTCTTGGATTCAGAGTCAAAGGTGAGGTTGCTCCTTTTAGACTTCTAACCATACTTCTGGGTCCTGCTGTCTGATGAGGATGCACCAGATGTCCTATGGCCCCAGGAACTCAAAATGGGACTGTATCTAAATGACTGTGTTGCTTGAAGGATTCCTATCACCTGTTTTTAAACATCTTGACTTGTTGGTTATTACCAAACCATAATTGCTGCATTTAATTTTAGTGACTGCTTATTGGCCGCTACTAGTAGCCTATGTGGCATGGTCCTTAATTATTCATCTTTTAAAATAAAAGCAGAAAAATCAAGAAAAGCCTTCACAGCTGGCTTGAGAAGGGAAAATGGCAGGGGACAGTGGGTGGTTTTGATGATTTTTCCTTTTTCCAAATGGCAGGGGACAGTGGGTGGTTTTGATGATTTTTCCTTTTTCCTTACTTTGGTGTTTGATTCATGGTGTTCTGTCCCCATCAGCCATCATGGCAATTAACAAGTCAGGTAGTCTTTCAAAAAGGAAATTATGGAGGCAGCTTTTTAGGAGAGTCAGCCATCTTTTTGGGCAGACCAGTGTTAGGATCCTGAGAGTGTGTAGAGGTACATGGTGAGCAAGTTTCAGGTAACTGAACTAAATCATGAACGGTTTTCACTGAGATGCACTCTTTGTACTTAAAGGTGGAACTTTGCAAGGCTTCGTCTCTGACGTATTACAGAAGAGAGCACCAGTTTTAGCTCTAAGTCTGCTTCTGGCAGTTGGGTCCCTCGTTGGATATAGCCGTGAGTATTCCCTTGCAATTAAATTCTTTTTCTGATCTGTTAGGACTAAGGCATTTGCCTGGAGTCAGTGATCAACCCCAGGGAGATCTTGACACCACAAGGCCAGCTACAAAGGCTGATAGGAGACCTTTGTATTGTCCTGTAAATGCCCGGTGACAGTATCATCACATAGTTTTATTTGCTGGGAAGGAAACTGACATCTCTTCTGCTTTGTTGGTTTGTTTAAAAGCTTGCTGGGAGAGTGTATATGCTTTGTTTGAGGGTAGGCTCCATAGGGATAGCATTAGAGCCAATAAAACAATAAAAGGGAAAAGCTTTCAAAAGAGGAAAGATGGTAATTAGTAGGTTTGGTATACGTCCCTTCAGATGCTGCTGAGATGGGAGTAGAGTTTTTCTTTAGCTTTTAGAAGTCTCATTAGCTTGAGCCACCAGCAAGAGGCAGACATTACAAATAAAAGTTGGAATTGGTGGTGAAAGTGTTTTATCCCTTTGTTGTCTCTGGGAGTGATGTGTGAGGGCGCAGAGATCCAGATCTTTGGTACCATTCAGTGGAGGCTTTTAAAGTCAGCATGCTGTGTTTGTGTCTCCCCTTGCAGGCTCTCCAAACGATAAGTCCATCAATGCACTTCTGATGACTGTTACAGGTATGGCATGAGGTGCCGTTTTACTGTTCTCTTACTATGACTCTGAAAATAAAGAGCAAAAAATGAAACTGTTTTCTCCCTCAGTCTGAATGATACTAAAACCTTAATTCTAGAGAACTCGGATGTAAAAGGGAAGATGTCTCCCCCAGATTGTTTTTTGTCTGCTCTTAACATGACCTCCATAGTCCAGTTGTGACAGAAGCAGTCCCTTTTGACAGAAGTTTCCTAAAATTGTTGCTTGCTGCCCCTGCTTCTCATATTAATTCTGGAACTAGCCTTAGGAAGATGGTGCATTGGAAACTAGTTCCCCAGCTTTCAGAAAGTCCAGTTTAGCTAGTTTTTCCTCGTATGTTGGAGTTGGTCAGGATTTCTTCACTTGAGCACCAGATAAAACAGTTGCATGCAACTGTGGGCCACATTACAGAAAAATGACTTATTTTTAAACTTTAGATCATACTCAGGATAGTGAGAGCCGCTCATGATATGGGAGGCCAGCCGTGTGAACAGACTCACACGCACCAACTGCCGCTCCATCTTTGGGCAGCCTCACAGCGGTGGCGGATAGAACTGCCTGCATTATTTAAATGGCTTCTTCTCTTCTATTTTTTTTCAGTATGTTTGGTTGAATTTGGGTAGTCAAATGCTCAGATGATGCAACTGTATAATAACACGATGACAGGCGAGTGTAGTTAATGAATGCATACATTACAGGATTAGAAAGGCTGTGTGTTCACTGTATTTTCTGTATCTTTAGTTTTTATAAAACATATTAGATGCCACATAATTGAGGTAGGGATTTTGGAGAATTGAGTGCTAACTAGTTTGAGGATAATATTGTCTCAGAGAATTTCCGCTTTTACTGGTTAATTTTTCCCTTATTCTCGTTGTCTCCAACATACTGATAAAATATTGGGGTAAGAACTTGACTTATTGAGAGATTCCTAGTGGTGTCATAGGTAGTGTTTTAATGAGATCCTGTTCTGTTTATGACTTCAGGATTTTTTATTGGTGGGCCTTCTAATATGATTAGCTCTGCTATTTCTGCGGACTTGGGT
The DNA here is from genome assembly GCA_032199065.1 of Smutsia gigantea. NCBI lineage: Eukaryota > Metazoa > Chordata > Mammalia > Pholidota > Manidae > Smutsia > Smutsia gigantea. The sequence continues at coordinate 152,737 of JAVSCE010011748.1, read as the reverse complement.
CGCCAAGAGCTGATCCAGGGGAGCAGTGAGGCTTTGGCAACTGTCACAGGAATTGTTGATGGAACTGGGAGCATTGGAGCTGCGGTGGGCCAGGTGAGAGGACGGGATGGGGGTGAAATTGAATGTCAAGTAGCCTTTTGGTGGTGGGAGCATTTACACCTGCACGCTGGGCCACAGAACAGGTGGTACTCTTGTGCTCTGGCACACTTTAAGCCATAGGTTTTTCATCTCTGAGGTCCAACTGATGTGACCTGATATGAAAGGTCCCTCTACATCCTTTAGTTCCTTCTTCCCACTTTTAATTCCAGATTATTCCTGTCTGGAAATAAGGTGACACCTCATAAGAAAGATCCCTCAGTCCCAGTCTGCTACCCCCTTATCAGCCTGAACTTTTCACTCCAAGGGGACTGTGAGACCCATGCTTCTCGTTAACCCCCAGCCTGGCATCCAAGCACGTTCTCTTCTGCCACCAAACACACACATGTACACATGTTCTTCACGTGGATCGCCACCCGAAATTGCCATGGACCTTGCAGCTGCTCTGAGTTATTTTCTCTGCTTCCTGTAACTGTGTCTCAAAGGCCAGTTCATAAATGTCTTGTATCAGAATCATCTGGGATATTCATTAAAGTACAAAACACTAAGCTTGCTATAGACTTGCTGAGTTAGAGCCTGGAGATTTCAACAAGCCTTCCTGCTGATTCTCATGCACTCTAAAACTTGGGACTTCTAGGCTACGACTGGTCTACTATGAGTAGTCAGAACTATGAATACAGATCTTTTTTTTTTTGCTTTCATTCAGCCTTCTCTCAGAATGATCTCTCTTCTCTGGACCATGAGTCATGCCTCTCCTAGGGTATACCATTCCTGGTCATTGAGTGCTAATTTTGCAAAAATATGGATTTGACAATCATTTTCATGGATAAAATACTTGAAACTTTGGAAATGAGTGAGATATTTAATGGGGAAAGAAAAATAGGTAAAAACTCAGGAGATACCTCGTAGTCAAGAAATAGAAAGCTAGCAGAGTGAAATGTGGTCCAGGAGACAGAATTTGAGGAGGTGATCATTAAGATCATAGATACAGAGAGGTCAGGAGGAGAATGGAAGGAAAAAGGCTTTGTGTTTTGACACTTAGGTTATTCTTAGCCTTGAAGATTAATGTATTGCCTGCTTAGTGGGGATGGATCGCTCATGCCCGATTGCTGGTGGTTAATTAGAGCAAGTATTGAAGAAAATAAGCCACCTCAATGCTTATCACTCTGCAGCCATATGTTATATACTGAGCTGTTCATGTCTGTCTCTCCCACTATGATTTAAGCTTCATAAGGCAGCATTTTATTCTGTTTTGTCGTCTCCTGTAGGTAGCCCCGGGACCTAGAACGGTGCCTGGCACATGGTAGACATCAGACATCCATGAATGGTTGTAGAACGAATGATTGAGGTGATTGATGTGCTTAGCCTGTTTGATTATGAGATGAAAGAGAAAAGAAAGCTTAGCAGAGGAAGGAGAAACTATGCTCTGGAGTAGGACAAAAATGCTATCAACCACCAGTTCAAATGCCTTCGTTTAAGGGGTAAAGGGTGACAGTACTGGGGATTCTTTTCTGAAATTGGTGCATTTTAAATTATTCTTCCTCGCTAATGTTTTCTTCATTAATCAGATGGGTGGATTATATTAATGAGCATGTCAGGCAGTTTATTTTTATTTAGATTGTCTCACCTGCCAGTGTTCCGATTCCCGACTCTGAGCTTGGATCAAGCATTCACCTGACTTCCATGGCTGGGGAAGCAGGATCGGAAGTAAATCATTGTTAACTTTACTTATTCCTCTTCCGTGGTTATTTTTGAATAATTTCTCATTGCCTGGGGGATGAAATCCCAAACTCCATTACTTAATATTAAAAACTCTATCAACCTTGTCCCTAGCCACTCTCCTAACTTACCCTGAATAACCTAGTTCCCCCAACTTGCCTTGACTTCACAAGAAAAAAAATTGTTTTTTCCTCCTGATTTCCATAGTGGTTGATGCATACCTGTAATAGAGCACTTATTACAGTGTATTCCATTCACTGGTTTATTGTCCACTGTACCAGACTCACTTTCCTTGGGAACAGACACTCTATTGCCTTCATATTTGGGTTCCCAATGCTTAGTATGTTTTTGACACATAATAGGGGCTCAGTAAGATTAAATTGCAGTATCTACCCAAGAGAAATGAGAAAAAATGTCCACATAAACACTTGTACACATATGTTCATTACAGCTAAGAAGTAGAAACAATCCAAATGTCCATCACCTGATGAGTGGGTAAACAACATGTGGTATTTTTTTTTATGTTGGAGTGTTATTTGGCAATTAGAAAGGATAGATGTTATGTGAATGACCCTAAAAAATAGTCTAAGTGAAAGAAGCAGTCACATAAGACCACATATTGGAAATGATTTCATTCATGTGAGGTATCCAGAATAGACAAATCTATAGGGAAAGAAATTAGATTAGTGGTTGCCTAGCATTGGGTGGGTTTGCTGAGTGACTACTGATGGGTACAAGGTTTTTTTTGGGGGTGATAACAATGGTCTAAAAATAGATTTTGGTGATAACTGTAGTTCTGTGAATACACGAGAAACCATTGAGTTGCCCACCTCAAATGGGTGAACTTGTTATGTAAATTAAATATCAATTAAAGCTGTTTAAAAGAAAGATAAAGTAGTGGTCAGAGAGTTTGGAGGGCCACTGTGCTTTCTTGAATGGGTGACTAAACCTCTGCGTTTTCACTTTCCATGATGTGATTTTGGCTATATCACTGACTGGTTCTGCTTTAACTTCTCCACTTAATAAATTTCACTAATAGTGTGATCAAAGACCATGGGTGGACTCTCACATCTATGTCAGCTGATTTTTGAAATAGGTGCCAAAACCATTCAATGGGGAAAGAACAGTTTCTTCACCAAGTAGTCCTGGGAATAATGGATATACACACCCATGAAATAATGAAGTTGGACCTTTTTTTAATACCGTGTACAAAAAATTAACTCAAAATAGATCAAACACCTAACTTTTAAGGACTAGAACTATAAAAACTCTTGGAAGAAAACATAGGGACAGATCTTCATGACAAATACATACAAATGGCCAGTAAGCACATGAAAAGATCCTCAACATCCTTAGTCTTTATAGAAATGCAAATCAGAAACAATGAGTATCACTTCACACCTATTAGGATGGCTATAATTTTAAAAAACAAACGAGTATTTGGGAGGCTGTGGAGAAATTGGAGCAGTCTCATACATTGATGGTGGAAATGTAAAGTGATACAAGTGCTGTGGAAAATGCTTTGGTGGTTTCTCCAAAAGTTACACATAAGTTACCATAGTCCCCAGCAATTCCAATCTTAGGTGTATACCCCAAAGAATGAAAAATAGACTCAGATATTTGTATATCAGTGTTCATTGCAGCACTATTCATAGTAGCCAAAAGGTTGGAACAACCCAAAAGTCCATCAGCTGATGAATGGATAAACAGCATGTGGTCTGTCCATACAGTGGAATATTATTCAGCCATAAAAGAAGTGAAGTTATGACACATCCTACAACATGAACTTTGAAAAAGTGTGCTAAGTGAAATAAGCCAGACACAAAAGGACAAATATTGTGTGATTCCACTGAACATGAACTATGTAGAGTAGGCACTTTCATAGAGACAGAAAGTAGATTAGAGGTTACCAGGGGCTGGTGAGAGGAGGTGATGAGGAATTACTGTTCAATGAGTGTAGAGTTTCTGTTGAGGGTGATGAAAAATTTTGGAAATAGATAGTGGCGATGGTTGTGCAGCATTATGAATGTGCTTGATGACACTGAGCTGTACACTTGAAAATGTTTAACTGGTGTATTTTGTGTTATATATATTTTACCCTAATAAAAAAAGTGGGTAAAATGTTATTAAATCCTTTTCAGTAATCAAAATAAAGTAAAAGAATACTCTGTATAATGTTAAAGCTGTACAGTAATCTTATGAGCAAATAGCATAATTGAAAACTGAGCAGCATACTTAAAAATTAAAAGGTAAACTATTTCTGAAAGCATCAATTATAGTACTTTCACTGGAAGAAGAAACAGTTAAACAGAAACGACTTGAGATTGTTCATCTTCCTCTCTTAATAGCAAAGTGAATAAAAGTAAAATTCCTGTCTTCTCTTACACAGTTTTTGTACTTAAACTCTGCAAGGTGAAGGCCGCTAATAAAACTTAAACAGGAGCATGTATGTGAAGGAGCTTTGTAAACTGCAAGTCATTATGCAAATCCTAATTCCTTCATATTTTCTAAAAGGGCCATGTTTACTTTACCTTTTAGCTACTTCATTTTATTAATTTGTAAAGGATTATGTTCTATTCTTTTTCTCCCTTTTAGTATTTAGTGTCTTTGATCCAGGACAACCTAGGGTGGATGTGGGTTTTCTACTTTTTCATTCTCATGGTAAGTGTGTCCTTTTTTTTTTTTTTTTTAGCTAGTAGTTTGTCTTACTTAGTTCAAAGCATTTACTTAAATCACCTCTTAAACAAGCAGAATTGCTGATTGCTTTTAGAGACCCTTTTGTGAAAAGTAACATTTTTTTTTTAGTGTGAAAGACATTCTTTTTTCAGGAAGGAAAGGGCCCTTAGTTTGCTCTTGACCTGAGCCTCGTGAGTGTTGTCATTTATAATTCCAGAAAAACTGATGAGTCTTATTGTGAAAGTATCACCGACTGTTATTCAGTGTACTCTTCCAGAATGCTCTCTCTGTTAAGTAGAATCTAGGAATTTTGAAGGAAATTACACCAGGCAACTTCAGGTTTGAAAAGAAGCATTGCTGCGATGAACACTACAGGGTATAGGTTCTGAAGTGATGAGAGTTTTGTGAGAAAATATTTCTTGTGCCTTAGACATTCTTGGCTGGAATTGTATGCTTTCTGGGAAATAGCCAATACAAAATAAGGCTTTATGCTTTTAAAATGTTGCTGTCTGTTGAATAAGCACGTGACATACTCTTACGTTACTGGTGAAATGGCGCTCAAGACCAGGTCTACTTGAGAGAGCTTCATCCAGCAGGGGCTACATTCGGTATCGCATCCCTGAATCTCATGCATCCCAGTTGGAGGCAGCCTCCATTGCCCAAGTCCAGACATTGTCCTCTAGCCTTGTCCGAGGAGCCTAAGGATAGTTCAGCTCCTGGAAGTCCCTGGAGCCGCCTAAAGGCTGATGTACTCTGCCATCACAAAAGATGCTTTCTTCTGCCTAACTGTCTAGCCCCTAAAGACCGGACCGTATAACTCTGTGTTCTACTTCTGACGTCTGTGCTGAATAGAAGGAAAGCCCTCCTGATGAACCTGCTGCTGGTGTGACCACACCAAAAGTTTTAATAGAAAGAAAACTGTATCTATTTGTTTTTAACAACTCCAGTACCAAATTTCTGCTCTTTGTATGGCAAATTATTTGCATACCTTAGTTCTTTTTTTTGGAGATTATATAACATTAAGTATTTTGTAGTATTGACTGTAATTTTCAAAATCATTTTCTAAATATTAAAGATTGAGTTATCTTTGAAGTCAAAATGAATCTAATTGTCCAAATTCGTTATTATGTTCAGAACATGACACTCTAACAATGAATTAAACTGTTACTGCATATTTAATGCTTTTTTCTCTTTGCAGACAAGTTGTACAATTGTATTTATCTCACCGTTAATAGTGAGGGAATTATGCTATCTGGTCCAAAGAAGACAGGCTCGCATATTGAGGGAGTGAGGGAGCAGTGCCCACAGAGAAAAGAACAATGGGATATACATCGGGACTATTTTTATTTTAATTCATCCTGTGTTGGGGTTATCTTAAGAGCTCCAACACAACCTCAGATTGTCAAGCTTCTTTAGACGGTGCCGGCCACCTGAGAGCTGACTGGCAGTGAGGCTGGGCTGTTTTTCTGCACTACAGAAATTGTTGATGATGATTTTTATTGTTGCTTCATGAATGTACTGAACGGCCTATGAATCTTCCAGCGCCTGTCTTTGGCCAGTTGGGTTTATCCCTTTAACCTTAAATGCCCTGTTGGACTTGGATCCTAGTTCTCCAGCCTGGGAAGTTGAGTGACCTTGAGGCTACTGTGCATGGTTTGTATCAGTGACAAGCTCCATGAATAGAAAGGATCGTTGCATTTTGCTTTTTGGTGATGAGTTTGCAGAGAGTGGCTCATCTTTGAAGCATCAAATCCGGATAAAGTGCTCCAGCTGGATCAGGCATTTGCCGTAGACAAAGAATCCCTTTGTTAACTACGGTGGGAAAAAAAATCACACTACAGGCTGATGGACTCAGTCACTCTGTATTGGATCTAAAATCATTCAGCTTCAGAAACAGGAATGTCCTCAAATTGTTGTCAACTTGCTCTCCTCCATCTTCATTCAAAATTAACTTTGACTCCAGGAAGCATTTAGTCTTCCTTTCAAGGACCATAAGGCACATCAGCTGTGAACATTCCAGTGTGTAATTCACATCTGAAGTCATCAGCCCCAGATTTGTTGTCTGGGAAGTTCAGGATCCATTAGAAAGCTAATCTGCTTTGCCACATTTTCAGAGGATTGATCTCTGTCACTACGTGGTTCCTTGAGTTACCTCAGAAGAAGACTGGAGAAAAAGGGAAGACCTTTTGTCCTAGTAAGGATGAAGAATGTGACACTGAATCACATTAATAGATTACTGGGGCCTGAGGGTTATTTAGGTACCTGTTCTTTCAAAGTCTGTAGAGGGTATGTCTTCAAGGCTGTGAGTTCTCTACTGATTATCACTATTTTAAGGTCATTCTGTATATTTTAAATTATGTAAGTGAACGGGGGAGAATGTGCAATTTTGAGGGCTGCCTAATTTACAATGGGTAGGGAATATTTTCAACCTCCTGCTTTATACTCTGAAGGGTGGTGTGTTTATGATCTTAAGTGGTAATATTATTTAATCAAGGAGATTTCCAATCAGTTAATTGTTCATTACTGACAAAGGAAAATATGAAACACAGCAAAGGAAAATAAACTGACTTTTATAACAAATATCTGGCTGGCTGGTTATTTAAGTATATACTGAGAGTTCCCCGTTTTAGAATGTGATGCATGCCTTGTGGTTCCCAGCGGTTCAGTGTTCCCTGGTGCCCAGTCACTGAGCCTACAGTGTTGCCAGACTGCACAGCCTCTCTGCTTCTTGGTGCTGGGATGGCCCCGTTTCTTTCTGGTGCCGTGAAAGCCTTCCTTTCCCTCTGTGTGAGATTGTTCTAAGTTTGGGTGAGTTGCCTAGTTGTAAGAATTATCTGTAGATGACCCCATTTTTACTATTTAAGCACTTTCTCACATTTGGCTGAGAGACTTTTCTCTCCCCCCACATCAGGCTGCATCTTTGCATCCTGCCGCCAACCACTGTTTTCTTACCCAGTTTAAATTTAGCTGGGTGAGTATTCACCTGACCTCTTAGCAACCCCTAAGCTGTACCTGAAATGAAATTACAAATGAAGCACTTAGTACCGAAGGAAATTATGTATTGCACTATGGATATATTTTCTTATTCTTGTTTGGCAATCTATGTAGGAATTGCTTTAAAAAACCCCTCTAAGAGTTAACCTCACTTTCTTGCTAACTTTTTTCTCTTGAAGAAAAGGCCGTAGTGCAAGCTAATTTGGAAGTGCATTCTCCTCTGACAGCCAGATCTCTGATAATCACTAGGTCGAAATAAAGTGCCGTGTTCTGCCTTTTCTTACCGTATGGGGTTTTCTGTTTTCTTCTTCCATATAGTTGCAAAGGAAGAAAAGCCCCTCCCCTGTCCTGATTATTCTGTTCTACTTCCTGGAGGACCAGAGTCCCACAGTGAACATTCATGCAAGACATGCCCTCTGGCCCTCTCTGTGCATCTGATGCTCAGTGGGATGGAGGATACAGGATGCTGTCATCCTTTCACACCTTTCCTTCTCCTTTAAACCTCCAGAACTCTACCCTGCCTTCCAGATAAGTCACTGATAAAGCCTGTTCTTATCCCTGCTAGTTCTTCTGAGTATCCAATTTTTCTTTTCACCAGATGCTGTCTGCTGCCATCCTGGCTGTACTACTAACTTCCTCCTACATTAGGTAACTAACTGTATAGCTGTTTGCCCAGGACAGTCCTGGTTTATGCCTGGTTTATGTTCTGACATAATTATCAAAAGCACCTCCCTCCTTACAAGTGCCCCAGTTTGGACACTTATGCTTAACCTCTGACCTCTTTATTTTATCACCCTACAGAAACTATGCATCAGAAAGTCACTGAATTTAAAGATCTTTTTTCTCATTCCTAATCTTCCTTAACTTCTCTTACTCTTGACACTGGTACCACTTCATCTTCCCCAGGACTTTTTTCTGTGGCTCATATGGCATTTTAATTCATTTAATTCTCTTACCTGGAAGCCCATTCTTGGGCCACAAAGTTAGAAACCTTGGATGAGAGAATCAAGTGCCACCTGGCTTGAGGTTCCCCACAATCCATCTTTAATCTACTTCTTTACCAAATCTCCCATTGCCTCTCTGCACAGACTGTCTACAAAATCAGATCAGTCAGCTTATTCCAAGCTACAAATGGCACTGTGTATTCATATCAACTGTCTTTATAAAAAATTTCTTTTTAGGAAGCACCTTTTTTTTAAAAAATTAAAGTATCACTGATACACAATCTTATGTTGGTTTCAAATACACAACTCAGTGGTTCAGCATTCACCCATGTTATCAAGTCCTCACCCCTCCAGTGCAGTCCTGTCCATCATAGGAAGATGCTACAGAATCATTAATTGTATTCTCCGTGCTGTACCACCATCCCCATGACCAACTTATATTGTGATTGTGAATTATTGTTCCCCTTAATCTCCTTCTCCCTCCTCCCTCCCAACCCCTTCCCCTTGGTAACCACTAGTTCCTTCTCAGTGTCTATGAGTCTACTGCTATTTTGTTCCTTCTGTTTTGCTTTGTTTTTATACTCCACAAATAAGTGAAATCATACGATATTTGTCTTTCTCCACCTGGCTTATTTCACTGAGCATAATACCTTCTAGATCCATCCATGTTGTTGTAAATGAGATTTATTTTCATGGCCGAATAATATTCCGTCGTGTGTATGTACCACATCTTTGTCCATTCATCTATTGATGGACACTTAGGTTGCTTCCCTATCTTGGCTATTGCAAATAGAGGGAGCACCTGGTTTTTTTTTTTTAGTTAAAAAATTTAATTGTGATAAAATACACTTAACAAAATTTACCATCTTACTCATTTTAGGTGTACAGTTCAGTAGTGTGAAATGTATCCACATCGTTGAGCATATCTTCTTGCTTTGATTCACATTTGTCTGTAATAATCCCTTTCTAACTCTTAGCTTTGTGAATCTCAGTTTTCTGTCAAGGCTTGGCCAAGCACCACCATCTATCTAGTCCAAGAAATCTTTCCTAGCCAGCCTTACTAGCCCTCCGCTGTTTCACTTTTTTTTAATAGCAGTATCAATATTATTTACTTGGTGCTTAGTGGCTTCTGTCTTACCAGTTTTTATATGTAGCTCCCAAAGGAGATTCTTGCCTTTTTCTCCAGTGGTTGGCACTGAGTCAATATTAATCATGTTGGAAAAGGTGGAAGGACAATGAGAGAGCGGAGGGTGGGCAAAGGGGGGTATGGGCCCCTGATCCTGCAAATGGCCCTTCCCCTTGCTTTACACACGATACTGCCTCTTGCAGTTAATGGCCAGGTTGTCTGTCCGGCACAGACGGCACATTATCCTCTCCTCAGGCTCTGGTAGACCCATCAGCTCTTCCAGAGGGCTAAGCAAAGTGAACAGTGAGCTTTTTGTTCCTGTTGCTCAGACTACTGTCATTACTCCTTCTGCATGTTTTTCCCGGGCTGTCCCCTTTCGTCCGTTGCCATTCCACGTCTGCTTGTCTCTCTGCCCCTCGTGTGGTGCCTCCACAGAGCTTGTCCTGTTTACCCTGCGCCTAATGCTCTTGCCCTTCTTTAAACTTCTAGAGCTATTAAAGATAGACCACATAGTCTCACCCAGACTAATTGATTTTACTGCCTTATTTTGTTCTCTGGTTGTTTCTGGTTGTCATTTCCTCAATTAAGGTGGGAGTGTCAAAGAGTCAGCTCCATGGCCAAGGATGTAGCAGCCATTTGATCCAAGACGCCAGTTTACCTTCCCTATGTGGTCTCTTGAACTTTGAGATTCACACTCATCTTCCTTTTGCTTTTCCTTAAATGCCCTGGTCATTTCTTGTGACCAAGTTTGTTTCAACAGGTATCTAGAATAAATCAGATTAAATATGAAATACTGATGTTTACATATGTGAACAGATAGTATAGATCAAATGGTTATATATATGCCTGTGTTATATGTAACTATGGGTGACAGGATATGTGTTGTATGTAATCACACATATTACATGTAACTATACACAGACACATATCTCAAGTCTAATACTTGGAAGGCAGTCCTGTGTAGGAGCACCTCCGGGTGGGGTCCTTCCATCACTGCCAGTGTGATGCTCTGTAGGTGCACACATCCTGGAGAAGTGCCCTCCCGCCCACCACTCTTGCGCCCACCACATCGTTGTGAGGGAGGCAGGATAGGTGGTTCTGTTCCTTAGGTGAGAGCTGAGGCTCGGGAATGCTCAGTGGTTTGCCCGGAGTCACACAGTCTAGTAAACAACGGAAGCAGGACTCAATAAAAACCCAGGGCCTTGACTTAACTCCCATGTTTTTTCCATTATGCTGTGCAGCTTCTCATTTAATGTAATCTTAGCCTAGGCTTACTTCCAAGGTATGAATGTGCAGTTGCTTTTTTCTGAGCGCCAGAGTCCCTGAGTGGGAGCAGGCCTGTCGGACACTGGGAAGCTCGCGTGAAAACTGCCTCCAGCCCTTCACCCGCTGCCTGCCTCGCCCTTGGCCGCCCTGGCCCCCAGCTTCAGCTTCTGCTCCGGGTTCATCTTACAAACAATACCTCTTTTTTTCTTGTTCCTTCTGTGGGAGGCTTGGGAGGACTCTTCCACCTGACAGACTTGCCCTGTAATTTCTTCCCTCCTCCGGGGCCCCTGGATGGCCAGTGGAGGTGGGATTATTTCAGGTGCCCACCTTGGCCAGGTCTGCCTCTCTCCTCTTCACCAACGACGTGGCTCTTACCCTCTTTCTAATGAACATTTAATTAGCCTTAAGGGTCTTTCTTCTAAAATGCCATTAGCTTTTACTGTCTGCTTTTGCCCTCTGATTAAAGAATTTTTTTCTCTTTTTGCCTTCTCAGAAATTAGACAAGAAGTAGCAAAATCATTTGAAACTGTTTTAAAGCCCCTTTATTATAAGGAAGTTGTCATGTTACAATGCCAGCATCAGTAAAATGCTGATAAAAGGGCCACCCTATTTGACCAGATAATGTTGTGGATTTTAACGGGAAAATTGTGTTTAGGTAAAACCTTTCATCTGAGACTTCAAAGGTCTTCACCTTGTTTAATAGTTATTATCGTGTCCTAAAGAGTGATATCAGGGTACCATAGTCCTAGATTTTGTGTGTGTGTGTGTGTGCACACATTTGCTTATTTATTTAATGTTTTGTTTTTCTAGCCTCACCATAGGAAGTTTCAGGTGCCTAACAGCATTACAGTTAATTTCCGTTGAAAAATAGCACTTAGTGAATAGCATACACTGCCTTTGTTTCATGGAATGAAGATGTTCATGCGATTATAAAATAAAGAGAGAGACGCTCTAGAGCCAGGAGTGGGGCTGGGAGGTGAGGCAGCAGAGAGCCTCCCCCGAGTGCCCCAATAGTCATGAACTAAGTTTCATGTTGTTTACACTGCTAGTTGAGTTCACATAAGAGATGATTCTGTGAACAAGTTCCTGGAGGGACTATTAAGTGCTGCATAATCACCCAGATTTGTCATTTAAGAGCACTTTTGAGAAATAAGCCTGTGTCATGACTGAAAGAGAGGTCCCTAATGAGGTGAAAACAAGACCAAAGCCCCCTCCCTCCCATAACCCCCAAGTAGACCCCCACCCCTGGTCTCTGTTGTCGAAACAACCTCTGGATAAAGGGATGGCTAGTTAAAAGGAGAACCTTTTGAGCAAGACAAGCAAGAGTGGCCCCGGGGAATGACCCAGTGCCATCCCCTTTCCACGTCCATCTGCTGTTTGGCTCTGGCACAGTCGTGCAACTTTTTACAAGCTCACTTAATGCTACAGGATCCTGGCGGTTCTAATTATAAGGAGATTCATATCAACATTGATGTTTTCTTCCCTCTACCCCCTGAAAAGAAACAGTTCTTAACCTATTAAACTCTTCTCCGTGTCTCAGGCCGCTCAGACCTCTTGACTCAGCAGGGGGAGACAAAGTTCCAAGACCTGCCTGTTTACTTGCAGCTCCAGGAAGGGCCACATGTTCTTTATTCCATTATTTATCCCCATTTGTTTTGAGACTCTCTCGGCCAGTTATTCTCTCTGACATTTGCCTGCCCCCCCCATGCCCCCGCCGCCCCCACCAACCTCCTATCACCCAGCCCGGCTTACTGAAAGATCAAGATTATCTGGAGGACCTCCTCTTGGACAATACTGATGCCTTAATGCGCCCTCTATCCCACTCCCGTTGATTAGCTTCTTGCCACCATTTTTTTTTTCAGTCTTTAAATTCTGCAGGGCTCTCAATTGAGATCCTCAACCACCCGCTTCATGCCTTGCCCCCACTGCCCCTTCTACAAAGAACAGCGAATCCGAGTCCAAATCCAAATGACGGTCAATGCACACAAACCTTTTCTTTTCCCCACCAATTAATCCCTCCCTCTCTGGACTCCAGCCTGAAATTACAGACATTAGAGTTAAAGGGAGGTTATTCTCCCTGTCCCTGGGGTGTCCCTAACAGCCGATCACGGGCTTGCGCTTGGTGTTGTAGTCTTCCAGCAGCAGCACACTCTCCCTTGGGAGGCCATTCCATGGTTGGATAGCTCTGGTTGGTAGAAAATTCCTTCTCCTACTCAGTGAACATCGCCTTACAGTTCTTCCGTGGGCCCTAATTCTACCTTCCAAAGCAACACAGACAGGTATTCTTGAAGACAGCTTTCATCCCTCTTTCAGCTTCTTAGGCTTCTAATTACAAACTTTTATTGAAACCATTCCTTCAGCTGTTGGTTTCTGATCAGATCTGGCAGGCCAGTTGTCTACTAACATTATAGATTACCTTCTTGTTCTTTAAACTCTACTTTTCTCTCCAATTCTATTTACCCTCTTCCTTCTAATCCTCAACTCCAAGAACTCTTCTATCAAAACTGTTGTAACTTGTGCATTCCAGAGACTCTTGTTCACACTCTATTTACAGCTTTGTCTTCACCAGTCTACAAAACTCTAGAAAGTCAAGACAACCTTCTAATCATTTAAAAACTTCCCTCATTACAGTGCCTGGTAAGTGCAAAATAGAACTTAGTTAATGTTTATTTTTCTCTGTTCTAGTTCCAGTACTTCCTTTACAAAGCTCAATTTAAAAATTTTTGGATTTAATTTTTTAAATTAAGGTATTGATACACAGTCTTATGAAGGTTGCACATGAGCAACATTGTGGTTACTACATTCACCCATATAATCAAGTCCCCCCCCCACCTCATTGCAGTCACTGTCCATCAATGTAGTAAGATGCCACAGAGTCAGTACTTGTCTTCTCTGTGCTATACTGCTTTCCCCGTGACCCCCTACATTACGTGTGCTAGTCATAATGCCCCTTAATCCCCTTCTCCCACCCTCCCCACTCCTACTGCTAGTTTCTTGGAGTCTGTTGCTGTTTTGTTTCTTCAGTTTTCCTTCATTGTTATACTCCACAAATGAGTGAAATCATTGGTACTTGTCTTTCTCCACCTGGCTTATTTCACTGAGCATAATACTCTCCAGCTACATCCATGTTGCAAATGGTAGGATTTTTTTCCTTCTTATGGCTGAATAATATTCCATTGTGTATATGTACCACATCTTCTTTATCCATTCATCAACTGATAGACACTTAGGTTGCTTCCATATCTTGGCTATTATAAATAGTGCTGCGATAAACATAGGGGTGCATATATCTTTTTGAATCTGGGATCTTGTATTCTTTGAGTAAATTCCTCGGAGTGAAATTCCCGGGTCAAATGGTATTTCTATTTTTAGTTTTTTGAGGAACCCCCATGTTGCTTTCCACAATGGTTGAACTAGTTTACATTCCCACCAGCAGTGTAGGAGGGTTCCCCTTTTCCACATCCTCACCGACATTTGTTGTTCTTAGTCTTTTGGATGGTGGCCATCCTTACTGGTGTGAGGTGATATCTCATTGTGGTTTTAATTTGCATTTTCCTGATAATAAGCAGTGTGGAACATTTTTTCATGTGCCTGTTAGCCATCTGAATTTCTTCTTTGGAGAAGTGTCTGTTCAGATCCTCCACCCATTTTTTTAAATCAGGTTATTTGCCTTTTTGGTGTTGAGGCATGTGAGTTCTTTATATATTTTGGATTTAACCCCTTATTGGATATGTCATTTACAAATATATTCTCCCATACTGTAGGGTGCCTTTTTGTTCTGCTGATGGTGTCCTTTGCTATACAGAAGCTTTTTACTTTGATGTAGTCTCATTTTTGCTTTTGTTTTCCTTGCCCATGGAGATGTGTTCAGAAAAAAGTTGCTCATGTTTATATTCTAGAGATTTTTGCTTATGTTTTCTAAGAGTTTTATTGTTTCATCACTTACATTGAGGTCTTTGATCCAGTTCAAGTTTACTTTTGTGTATGGAGTTAGACAATAACCCAGTTTCATTCTTTTAAATGTAGCTGTCCAGTTTTGCCAACACCGGTTGTTGAAGAGGCTGTCATTTTCCCATTGTATATCCATGGCTCCTTTATCATATATTAATTGGCCATATATGCTTGGGTTTATATCTGGGCTCTCTATTCTGTTCCATTGGCCTATGGGTCTGTTCTTGTGCCAGTACCAAATTGTCTTGATTACTGTGGCTTTGTAGTAGAGCTTGAAGTTGGGGAGTGTAATCCCCCAGCTCTATTCTTCTTTCTCAGGATTGTTTTGGCTATTGGGGATCTTTTGTGGTTCCATATGAATTTTAGAACTATTTGTTCTAGTTAGTTGAAGAATGTTGGTATTTTGAGAGGGATTGCATTGAATCTGTAGATTGCTTTAGGCAGGATAGCCATTTTGACAATATTAATTCTTCCTATCCATGAGCACGGTATGTATTTCCATTTATTGGTGTCTTCTTTAATTTCTCATGAATGTCTTGTAGTTTTCAGGGTATAGGTCTTTTACCTCCTTGGGTAAGTTTATATCTAGGTATTTTATTCTTTTTGGTGCAGTTGTAAATGGAATTGTTTTCCTGATTTCTCTTTCTGCTAGTTTACCGTTAGTATATAGGAATGCAACAGATTACCATGTATTAATTTTGTATCCTGCACCTTTCTGAATTCAGTTATTAGTTCTGGTAGTTTTGGGGTGGATTCTACTTTTTCAGATTCATCTTTTCATCTTTTCTATTCATACTGATTCATCTTTTCTGTTGATTTCTAAGCCACCTTCCTCTACCCGAATTATTCACAACAGCCTATTTTTGGTGTTCCCCCTTCCAGTGTCACACTGCCCCATGCTCAACTCAGAATAATTTTGTTAAGCAGTATTTTTATGGTGCTGTTCTTCTGCTTAGATATCAAAAGAGACTCTCGTCTACTAGGTTAATTTTGATCTCTTGCATGAATTCATCTCTAGCTAGAAAATCTGGGAGACCCTAGACCTGAGGGCAAGCACTGCTTACACTTCTCTACACAGATGTCTTGTTTGTGATCATATTGAACACTTCTCTTCCCTTGTCTTTTTTTAAAAAACAACTTTATTGACATATAATTTACACATACCATGTAAGTCACCCATTTAAAATGTACAGTGGTTTTAGGGGTATTTACAATTCTGTGCATCCATCACTACTATCCAATTTTAGAACATTTCCATCACCCGCAAAAGAAACCCCATGCCCAATAGCAGTCACTTACTATTCTCCTTTCTCCCCAGCTCCTAGAAACTACTGATTGACATTCTGTACCTATGGATTTGCCTATTTTGGATGTTTCATATAAATGGAGTCATAATATGTAGTCTTTTGTAATTGGCTTCTTTCACTTAGCATAATGTTTTCAAGGCTGTTCTAACTGGGTTTCCTTGGATTCTGTGTTTATCTGGTTGGCATCCATTCATCAGAGGGTCAACCGTCTTTAACTGCATTTTCTTATTTTCTGTATTCTTGATGCTCTGGCATTTGCAGTCTCCTGGACTGGGTAGAGACTGCCCCTCCCAGCACTAGCCACTTCTTAGAGATAGCAAAGGAGTGGCTCTGGAGCACACTTTTCATATACAAACAAACCAGTCCAGAATCCACATGCTAAACCACCCATCGCTTTTATCAAACTCTCACACACCAAGCCAATATTTTCCCTGCCCTAAATCAACCCAGGGCCAGGTACCAGACAGCTAGGGTCAGCCCCTATGCTCCAAAACCTGCCAGAATTATTCAGACTAGCTGATCCTAATCTGTTTACCCTGTCCTGCTTTGCCTTTCCTGCAGAAAATGCAGTAAAAGTTTTGGCTCGGACTTTCCCCAACTCCTTTTTCCTCCAGACCCAAACTGGAGCTTCTCCATGTGGCCTTGTATGGCATGGTGTGCCCTTCTCTTAGGAACTGCAAGTAAAAAAATATTTCAATGGCATTGACCTCTGTGTGTCATCACTCAGTCATGTCCATAAATTAAAATTCCATAGGTACAATTAAGACAAAGGCTCATTTATGTTGTGGCATGTATTAGTTTTTTGTCCTTTTTATGACTTCTAGTTGTATGTATATACTACATTTTGTTTATTAATTCATCATGGACATTTGGGTTATTCCCACTTTTTGGCTATAATGAATAATGCTGCTGTGAGCATTTGTGTACAAGTTTTTGTGTGGGTATATGTTTTCAGGTGTCCTGGGTGCATACCTGGGTGTGGAATTGCTGGGTCATTTGGTAAATCTGTTTAACACATAGAACTGCCTGTCAGTTTTCCAAAGTGGCTGCATCATTTTACAACCCCACCAGCAGTCTGTGAAAGTTCTAGTTTCTCCATGTCTTCATCTACACTTATTATTGCCAGTCTTTTAAAAAAATTCTAGCCATCCTAACAGGGTTGAAGTTGTGTCTTACTGTGGTTTTGATTTGAATGCCTTAGGATGTTGAGCATCTCTTCAGGGGGCTTATTGACTATTTGTGTATCTTCTTGGAAAAATGTCTCCTTCACCTATTTAAAAATTGGGTTATTAATCATTTTATTGTTGAGTTGTAAGAGTTCTTTATGTACTTATTCTGGATACAAGTCCCTTACCAGATACATGATTTGAAAATATTTTCATCTATTCCGTAGGTTGTCTTTTCACTTTCTTGCTAGTGTCCTTTGAAACATAAATTTTTTATTTTGATGAAGTCCTATGTACCTATTTTTTCTTTTGTTCCTTTTGATTTTGGTATTATATATAAGGTGCCTAACCCAAGGTCATGAAGATTTGGAGTTTTCTTTTAAGACTTATTGTTTTAGCTCTTACTTTTAGGTGATCCATTTTGAATCAATTTTTGTATGTGGTAGAATCCAACTTCATTCTTTTACATATGGATACCCAGTTGTCCCAGCATTATTTGTTGAAAAGACTGTTCTTTCCATTGAATTGCCTTAGCATCCTGTTAAAGATCAGTTGACCATAAATGCAAGGGTTTATTTCTGGACTGTCAGTTCTCATCCATTGATCTATATGTCTATATAATTTATATGGATCTGTGTCAATACCACACAGTTTTGTTATTGTAGCTTTGTAGTAAGTATTAAAATCAGGAAGTGTGAATCCCCCACCTTTGTTCTTTTTCAAAATTGGCTTGTGATTTGTGTCCCTTGCATTTCCACATGAATTTTAGAATTAGTTTCTTGACTTTTGCCAAAAAGAAAAGGTGGTTGGAATTTTGAAAGGGACTGTTGACTCTGTAGATCAATTTGTGAAGTATTGCCATCTTAACAATATTAAATCTTTCAGTCCATGAATATGGGATGTCTTTCCATCTATTCAAGTCTTCTTTAATTTTTCAGTGATTTTTCATAGTTTTCAGTGTACACATAGTTTCAATGTTACATTTATTCCTAAGTATTTTTTATTTTTGATGCTATTGTAAATGGGATTGTGTGCTTAATTTCATTTCATATTGTTCATTGCCAGTGTAGAGAGATAAAATTGATTTTGTATATTGGTCTTGTATTCTGCAACCTAGCTGAACTTGTTTTATGTTCTAATAATTCTTTTGTGGATTCCTTAGGGTTTTTTATACACAAATTTATGTCATCTTGGAATAGAGATAGTTTTACTTCTTCCTTTCCAATATGGATGACTTTTATTTGTTTTTCCTTCCTAATTTCCCTGGCTAGAACTTCCTATACAATGTTGAATAGAAGTGGTAAGAGTGGCCGTCCTTGTCCTGCTCCTGATCTTAGAAGAAGACATCCAGTCTTTCACCATTAAATATGATGCTAGCTATGGTTTTTTCAAAGATGACCTCTCTCATTTTTGTCATCCTACAGTATCCTGTTTCTCTTTCTATTCTCTGACTTTATAGGATAGTGTGTGAACCTCAGAATCAGATTTGGGTTTGAATCGATTGCCTTATTAATTCTACCAGGAAATGTTGGGTGTTAGACACCAGTACATGAAAGAAAATCCCTTCTCCCAATCCTTGCTGCTAAATACAGCAAGACTGTCATATGGATTAAATATTGTAATATGTTAAGTGCTGTGATGGGGGTATGGCCAGGAAGTGAGGGGAACAGAAAACAGGCCCTTGGGAAGGTAAGTACAGCTTGAGAATATGATGCCTAAATTACTCTTGAACAGTAGGAGATAGTCTTGGAAGAGAGGGAACGTGTGCAGAAATGAGAAGGCGGCTGGGTTCTGTGAACCATGAGTAGATCTGTGAGGCTCGAGTGTGGGATACCTACAAGCCTGAAATGACTCTAGAGAGTTAGTGAAGCCATCTCACTAATGGCACAGGCTCCTGAAGGCCTTGTGAGAACTGGATTTGTGTGTCCAAACTCTTGGGTGGTAGGGGAGGAGATGAACTTGGTGACGGGTAAGACCATGAATGGGGAGACCTGAAGATTGGAGGTTATTGCCTAAACAGGGAAGAATTGACAGCCTAAAGTAAGGCTGGACAAAGGGAATAGAGTCAAGTACGATTTGAAGATAGAATTAACAAGGTATATTGCAATTGACTGTGAGAGGAGAAAGAAATGGATTGGAAGAGAATGATCCTTGGGTTTCTGATGTGGACATCTGGGTTGTTTGGTGGACTAATCTGAGATTCATTTTTCTCATCAGTGAATGGGAAAAGTGCCTCACGTGTAACAGTATATACAAATCTCCTAGCCCAAGTATATGGTTGGGACTCAATAAATATTTATCCTTTCTTTTTTCCCCCATTGTTTCTATTTCTTCCATTCTCTAAATGTACATCTTCATTTGGTTAGTTTCACCTTAAGAATGTTTTTCTTTGCTGTGTCCCACAGTTCCCACTGTTACCGCTTTATGAATGACTCTCAGATCTTTCCACCCTCATCTCTCATGATCATAAGTATTTGCAGCTGTATTCTGGGCATCTATCTAAAAGGTGTTGCAACCCTCACAAGGGAGACCCATCCCCCATCTGTTCCTCCTCTTCAAGTCCATAAGCCTATTAATGGCACTGTCATTTTCTCTGTCACTTAAAACCATTTTTTCTACTTGTAAAAACATATATATCTCTAGTCGTTTCTAGTTTTCCAGCATCATTGGATGTCTATACCCCCCTCTCATTTCCTCACATTCAGTGAAAATCCAGGCTCTGTTTAATCACTTCCATAACATTGTACACACATTTCCTCTTCTGCCCCCGTTGTTACTTCCTTCATTCAGGCCTTCATCATTCCCACCTGGACTAAAACACTAGCTCTCTTCATCTGATTTCTCTTTTGATCCATCCTGCAGGCAGCTGCCAGACTGAGCTCCTGGAGATTCTGATTCACTTACGACTCTCACCCTATTGAGAGTCTTCAGTGAGTTCTCCACACCTATTGTATTGTCACTTAAGCACCATGTGTCCAAACTATGTGCCTCTCCACATTCGTGTAGAAAAGTGAGACAACTTTCTGCACCTTGAGTATTACCATTTGAGTATTTCCCTTGTGGAAATTATACAAGGCACAGTTCATGAATTCTGCCTGGCTTTCATCAAACCAGATAATTCTCCTTCCTCATATCCTGTAGGACTTTGCTTATATAAAATTATTTGTGGACATATCTTATCTCTCCTACTAGATTTAATTTCCTTGAAGGTGCCTCTTTCATCTCTGTAACCCCCAAAATGCCTTCCTCATATTCGATAAATATTTGTTAATGGAATGTACTACATTTCTCATCTTCCTGAAGCATGAGTTTTCCCTTTCCACATGGCTATCCCCAAGGGTCTGTGACATAGACAGTGAGAGAATGAAGGACAGCTGACTTTCCTCTGTGGATCCTTTTATAATTTAATAGAGTAATGTGAAGGTATTACAAAGACACACTATTATTTAAATTCTGGGCAACTGAGTCCAGCAGCATTTAGTGGGCTTGATATAGTCTATACAGCACTTAACTCTATATGGCTTGCATGGGCATAATGGAATGTATGAGAACTGGATAGACTGAGAAATTAAGCCAAGCGCCAATCAGTTACTGCAGAGCTGTAGGTATCAGTGTGATTTTTCCTTATAGAATCTAGAACTTGAACTTGGGTACTTCCAGTCAAAATGAACAGCCAGCTGATTCATTTGGGAAATTCCACAAGGTATGCCCTGCCCTCCCCTGACCTTCCCTGAAATGGCTTCTCAGCAAGGCTGCCATAGCTGATCTTGGGAGGAGTTGGCTCTTGTCTCAGTTTCCTATCAGTGATATCCAGGAACTAAGAAGAGAAGCAGGAAGAACAGGAAGTTAGATAGTTTCTGTCTTGGGCTAAAAAAACTCAAATACTCAGTTCCTACAGTCAGACTTGTCTCCTGGCAGCCAGATGAGGAAGGAGAGAAACTGTGAAGGGTGCCAGGGTGCCAACAGAGTATCTGTGTCCTTGGCAGAGCTCAGAATAGCATTCAAAGCTTTGGTGATGATTCATTGTGTGCAGGCCTGCCCACCCATGATCCCAGTGGCTGAGGACAGGGTGAGTCAGGCCTCCCGCAGCTTTCTCCCCAACTTCAGTTCCATGCCCTCCCCAGGCGCGTTGGGTTGTGGAGCAGAGGGGAGGCCCATGATCCAGGAGTCCATGCCTGTGAGCAGAAGCTGCCTGCTCTGTCTGTTCCTTCTGGAAGGGCTTCCTGCTCCCATCTGCACTAAGCCCCAGGGGAAGTCGGAGAAGAAGGGGAATTCTGCTATTTGGAAGATTCAGCAGTTTGGGGGACCTACCTAAATTGAGGGCCTTGTTAGCCCTTTGAGCTGAGCACTCTTCCTGTTGATCTCTGTAGTATTGCTCGTTCTGTTTTACCCCTCTTAAATCTGATCCAAATTCTGTTCACTTTCTTTGTCCACCCTTCTCTCTTTATTCTTTTCTCTCTCCTCTTGCTCAGCAAGAATTATACTGACTTAAGGAATCAGAGCTGTTAGAGTTTTTCTTTCTTGGGATAGTTTTCAACCAGGTGCGTCCATGTCTCTTGGTTGGTCCTCACTATTTCTGACCCTAATGGAGATATACCCCAGCGGTCTCAACACTAAACCCCACAGTGGGGATCCAGGCCCAGAGTTCACCACATTTGTCTCTCTTTGACCTGCGGCAGAATTACTAGTTTAAAAATCATCCTAATGCCATCTGATGCTTAAAAATAGACCATTCTTCATCTGGTCCACCCAAGACAGGCTATGGTTCTGTCTTCTTTTTAGCTAAGCTTCTCATTCTCTCCTCAATGCACAACTCTTGCTGTGTGTCCCACTTTACTTTTAGGGCAAGTCATTTTTCCTTTTGCCACTTGCCCAACACTGACCTTTCTGGGATCCACTCAAATTAAAGCTCTGACGTGTCACTGTTCCTCCCTCACAGTGGGAGCTCCTTGCCTTCCAGCTCTGCACATGTCTATTACCAGAATAGTTCCAGGATACTTTGGAGAAATCCAGGCACAGCTAAATTGGGTAACTTATGTAGAGTGTCATAGCACTGTCTGGATGAGAATGATAATTTACTTACTGCTTTAGAGGTTTCCTATTTTCCCTTCATTGTGGCTGCAAGGCACACATGCTCTGGGAGAATGCAGCATTAGTAACAAAACATCCAAGTACATTTACTTCTAAAAAGAGCTAGACAAGATGGAGCACTGGAGGCTGTGTGGGTTATACCTCGAGTGAGGGTAGAAAACAGAAAGGGTTGGGTGTAATACTTTACTTTTGTAAGGGGGTCAACATTTAATAATAAATACAAACAGGCCTCTGGATCACAACTAATTCTAAGCCCCAGTGGATGACCTACTTATTTCCACCATGTTACACAGTATTTTAAAACACAAGAGATAGTTACTTAAATTCATTGCAATGGGATATATTGGGGTGCTTAAATGTGAATAGTATACTGCTTGCGACCTGGAGATGCTTCCCTTCATTCCACAGATAACTTCTGAGCACCTGATGTGTGTTGGGTTCTCTGACTGTACCACCTATCATTACCATGTCCATCTACTGACTTCAAGGAAGCTCTCCCTTTTCCCGTAATGCGTTTAGTGTTGGACTGAGAGGGTTCCACCCGCTTTACTTCCATTGCTGCCAAGGAATTGGTAGTCCATGTTACTGACCATCCAAGCATCCCACCCTTCTAGTTTCTAGACCTTAACTATGGTACCTCCATTTGAAGGATCCTTCAGTCACCCATGAAAGTGATTAGGTTTATTGTACTTCCTAGGCATGTGGAACTGTTCCTCCTTCAACCTTCCCAGCTCAACATCTTTCTGACCATGTTTCATAGGATTGACAGGCTGTGGCCATACCTCTTCTGTCCCTTCCCTTGTCTTTGACAGACATCAGTAATCGATAGCCAGGGCACCTGGTCCAACTCCGCCTGGACACAGGCTTGAAAGTCCTTCTCAACACGAATTCTAATGCTACTACATCTATCATATTTGGCTAAAGGAATTACAACTATTTTCAAAACATTTGGCGATCACAACCTCTTTCTACCTCTCCCACCTCCACTCATTCTGCCCTCTAGGCCCAGATCTCTTCTTCTCCCAGTCACTCTCAACTGCCTACTCTTGTTTCCCTGCAAGGCTCAGAAAACCCTGTGGTTGACCATTTCAAAGATGTGCCTTCTATGATCCTTTTATGCCTCACCCTTTGGATACATAATGCTAAGCACACTTAGAAGCCATCTCCCACCATAAGCTTTCTCCAGTCTCCGCACACAGAGTGCCAAGCAGTGATGGCTGGGCCGCAGTGTGCCTTGGCTACATGCGTGATGCCCTCCAGCCTCATCCAGGCTCTGGCAACACACAACGGTCATTTAGCTCTTCCTCTGTTGGCTCCTGTGTCACGTTCTGCAGTGGGTGTGCTGTGGCTGAGACAGCAGAATCACCCTATCTCTTCAAGCAGATGATTTCATTTCTTATCGGTAAGGATGAAGCCATCTTTCTCTCCACTGAAAGTTGTCTTTACTTTCTCCCACCCTTTCTCCTCAATTCTTCCTGCATTATCCTAGCTGTTTGCCAGGCCTCTCCATTCTGCTACCACCTGCATCTTTTGCTCCCTTCATTCATTCTTCTTTCTCTTTCCAATCTCTTGTCTGCTCCATGCCATTATTTCTTTCTACTCCTTCAGTCTCTCCCAACTTAAAAAACACACAAAACCCGTGAGTCAAAATGCCAAAAGAATGATTCCCCTCAACATATGACCCCCTCTCCTCATCATCTTTGTTAAATGACCTGAAAATCATCTGCACCCTAATAATGTGGCGACCACCTTCTGTCCCGTACTGACACCCTCTCACCCTTGCAGCCATCAGCTTCTATTTGTTACTCCTCTGAAGATCAACCCCCACTTCCCATGGGCCCATTCAGGCTCAGACCCTCCATTCTTCTCATCTACTTGTTCAGGAGCCTCTGGCCCCTCTTTTCAATCCATTTTATACACTGATACCTAACCAGTCAATCTCAGGGACAGCTTTGAGAACTTCATTCTTCTGCTCAAATTAAGTGGAAAGCCCTTGATGTGGCAGTCATGGCACCCTGGTCCCGGTCCTCTCCTACCTCTCTGGCCATCTCTCTACTTGGATTCTTCTCCAGCCACACTGGACTCCATACTAAATATACCCTTTGTTCTTGACTCATGCTGTTCCTTGTGGAGCAGCCTCACCTTCTTATCCACCTTTCAGTGCTCAGCCAAGTTCATCACCTACATGAATCGTTTTGTGATCCCAGCCATCAGGTATGATCTCCTCCCTGAACCTCTTGAAGCATTTTTGGAACCTCCTGCAAGTACTGCTGTATTACTATTATTAGGTTTATTTCTAGTATTTCATCTCCCTGAGGATAAGGAATATCTATTTTAAATTTTATCCACCTCCTTAGCCCCAATTTCCAGTGTCTAGCTTTGCATTATTGCTAAGCCCTTTCCTGCCTCAGTGTACATAAGTTGTCCAGTATGAATTACTCTGAGCCCAAGGTCCTAAACTGGTGGCCCCCAGCTCACATAATAACCCCTGGCATTTTATTTGGTCACTGCAGAGTTGGATTTTTCTTTTCTTGGTGGTAAAATACATAAAAGATAAAATTTGCCATTTTAATCACTTCTAAGTGTACAATTCAGTGGCATTAATTACATCCACAGTGTTGTGCGATTGTCAGCACTATCAATTTCTAAAACGTTTTCATAACCCCAAACAGAACTTTTATAACCATTAAGCAATAGCTCCCAAGAACCTGGTAATCTCTTATCTACTTTATATGGATTTGCCTCTTCTAGATATTTCATATAAGTGGAATCATACAATATATGTGGTTTTGTGTCTTGTTTATTTCACTTAGCATGTTGTCAAGGTTCATCCATGCTGTAGCATGTATCAGTACGTCATTCATTTTTATGGCTGCATAATATTCCATGGTATACATGCCACATTTTGTTTGTCTATTCATTTGTTGATGGATAGTTGGGTTGTTTGGCTATTAGGAATAATACTGCAGTGAACACTGGCATACGGATAATTTTTAGAGTCCCTGTTTTCA
This sequence comes from Smutsia gigantea, assembly GCA_032199065.1. NCBI lineage: Eukaryota > Metazoa > Chordata > Mammalia > Pholidota > Manidae > Smutsia > Smutsia gigantea. The sequence goes on along the minus strand of JAVSCE010011748.1, from coordinate 127,390 downwards.
ATTCTTTTGGGCATATACCTAGGAGTGGAATTACTAGGTCATATGGTAATTCTATATTTAGCTTTTTGAGGAGTCCACTGTAGAGTTTTTAAAATTCAGAGTACTTAACAGCCTTTTAAAATGAGGAATTACACATACAAATTAGATTTTTTCCAACTTCTCTTGAAAAAAATTAAAGTCTGGCACTTCTGAGTGATGGACTGAGTCAACTAAGTGCTAGGCTGCCTTGTGGAATGTTATAATAAAGTGGGGAAATGTCTAAACTTGGGGAAATGAATTTCAGATTACGGGAAATGAGGGACGGGCTAACCACTTCCTCATTTAAAATATTTCTTTATTAGGGTTTTCTTTTTTATCATCCTAGTCCATAATCTGATAAAAATCATCTAAAGGATGATTTATGGGAATCTGAGGTAGAATATCATACAAATTAATAGAAATAGAATTAAAATGTAATGTCTGTATCCACATGCAAAAGAATACATTTAGATCACTACCACACACTATATACAAAAAATAATGCAAAATGGGTCATCACCTAAATGTAAGAGCTAAAGTTATAAAATTCTTAAAAGGAAATATAAGAACAAATCTTTATGATACTGAATCAGGCAGTGGTTTCCTCTATGCACATCAAAAGCACAGGCAATAAAAGAAGAAATAAATTAAGCTTCAGCAATTGAAAATGTTTGTGTTTCAAAGGACTGTCAAGAATGTGAAAAGTTCTCAGAATGGGAAAAATATTTGCAAACTATATATCTGATAAGGAATTTGTATCCATAATATATAAAGAGCTCTTACAACTCAACAATAAAATGACAACCTAATTAAAAAATAGGTAAAGAATCTGAAGAGATATTTCTCCAAAGAAGTTAATGCCCAAAAAGCACACTAAAAAGCTCAATATCACTAGTTATTAGGGAAACACAAATCAAAACCACAATGAGATACCATCACTTCATACCCTCTAGGATGGTTATAATAATTTTAAAAAATGACAATAACATGTTGGAGAATTTATGGAGAAATTAGAACCCTCATACACTGCTGATGGGATTGTAAATGGTATAGCCACTTTGGAAAACAGTTTGGCAGTTCCTTAAAATGTTAAACATAGAGTTACCGTATGACCCAGCAATTCCACTCTTAGGTATAGACACCAGAGGATGAAAACATATGTCCATGCAAAAGCTTGTACAAGGTTGTTCATTTAGCATTATTCATAATAGCCAAAAGATTAGATGCAACTCAAATTTCTATCAACTAATGAGTGGATAAACAAAAGTGGTATATCCATGCAATGGAATATTATTCAGCCATAAAAGGACTCAAGTATTAATATATGCTGTAAAATAGATGCATCTTGTAAACATTATGCCAAGTGAAAGAGGTCAGATAGAAGAGACTATAGATTACATGATTCTGTTTATATCCAATGTTCACAATAGGCAAATCTATAGAGATAGAAAGTAGATTAGTGGTTGCCTGGGCCTGGGGAGAAGGAGAATGAGGAGTAACTGCCAGTGGGTAGAGGATTTCTTTCCAGAATGATGAAAAATAAGGTTGAGTGATAGTTGCACAAGTCTGTAAATATATTAAAAAACACGGAACTGTAAAAGAAGAAATGAAACAGAGGACTCAGACATAAAATGCTATTCATTCCTTTTACCTAACTAATGAAACTAAAGATGATTTTTTTAAAATGTGTCTGAAGTAATTTAGACCAAAGCATTTACAGATGACCTGAAATGATGTGTTGAGTTTACTTTAAAACTAAGGGGTTCCATGCAGCCCTTCTATGCAGAATAAATTCTCCATGCAGAATAAATTCCATGAATGAAATAAAATGGGCAAATGCTGATAATTGTTGAAGTTGGGGAGCACACAGGAGTTCATGATATTGCTCTAGTTGTGTGAATGTTAAGAAATTTGTCCATAATAGAAGTTAAAAAAAAAAGATAAAGCATCTGCAGTTTGGTAGATACACACAAAATATGTCTGTGTTTTTGGGGGGAGCCCTGTGCAGAGTGCTGTGTCTGTGGACTCCGTGGTTATCCCAGTACATGTATATCTGTGTGGACGAGGAGAAATGAGGGCTTGCCAAAGCACATTCGGGGGTGCATTCATTTTCTAGGGCTGCTCTGCAAAGTACCACAAACCAAGGGGCTTACAGCAACAGAAACTTATTCTCTCACAGTTCTGGAGTCTTAAAAGCGTGAAATCAAGGTGTTGGTAGGGCTGGCTCTCTCTGGAGCCTTGGGGGAGGATCCTTCCTTGTCCGTTTCAGCTTCTGGTAGTGCCAGCAGTCCCCGGAGCTTGTGGCTTATAAACAGACCACTCCAATCTCTGCATCCGTTGTCACTTGGGGTTCTCCCTGGCTCTCTTATATTGTCTTTCCTCATGTATGTCTGTCTCCCCGTCTGTTTTCTCTACTGGTAAGGACACCGCTCTATCAGGGCTCACCCTGAGTATGACCTCACCTTAACTTGATCACATCTGCAAAGACCCTGTCTCCAAATAAGGTCACATTCACAGGTAATGGGGGTTACCACTTCAGAGTATCTTTTGGGAGGAAACAGTTTAACCCACAAAAGGGCACAAGGCAGAATAAGCAGAAAAACAAACAGGTTTGTAGCAGTGCATATCTCTACTGCTGAATCTTCAGCTGTCCAATAGGCAGGTTGTGGTGGACACAGTGTTCACAATGACCAGACTTACATGAAATGCATCCCTCCCTGGCCAGCTTTATCTTTTCCAACTGAGACAAATGTTTTCTGGAGCCCATTTCTCGCTTGGCAGCCTTGACTGATGAGCGATACATCTAGGCTCTCCTAGTTTATCAACTTTCATCAGAGTGTTCTTGGGGATAATTCTAACCAGTATTCACTTGAAGTATGTTTCAGAAAAGGTTATTTTCTTACTCTTTGACACAGACATGCACATTACTTTTAGAGTTAATCTTTGAGCTGGCCTGCTGAAGTTATTTTAGACTCTACAGTTAAGTTGACCCAGAAATCATTCCTCCCTTGAAACTTCCTCTGCAACGGTATTCACTCTGACCCTTTAACTCAGGATTATATCGTGTTGTCCTTACTCTGTAATCTTACTCTGACCTTTGACCAAAAGCAATAAAGTTGGATCTCTATGTTAAATGGTACTTAAAATATATGTGATTTCATTCTAGTAAACCAGATTATCTGATAATTGCCCTGTATCTTCCAATAATCACCTGAAGACTTGCATGGAGGAAGTTGTAAGCTCCTCCCTGCTTCATGAACTGTGGGGGCCATGGGCTATTGGTTACTTTCCAGAGGACGCTGGAGGAAGGAGAGTTTGGAGGAGAAGGGGCTGGACTTTGGACTCATTCTCTTTTGCTACAGCTACCTTACCTATATTTCAGTTCCAGGTGGTGGGAGTGATTTCAGCCCATTTGTTCTCATCTCTCAGGGAAGTGGGAAAGGCCCCGGCAGGAAGGAGCTGAGGTACAGAGGAGAGGGAGAAGGCGGGCTTGCCCCAGCACGGGGAGATTAGGGCCAGAGCCAACTTGGGAGCTTGGATTTGAACCACTGTGGGTTCCTGGCAGAGAGAAGGAGATTGGTGAGCATTAGATGGAATACTGATCTGGGTGCCCTGGGCCCTGTCTACAAGTGGAGGATAAGGGAATAGCAGTACCCAAACAAGGCCGATAGTGCTATTTTAAGAGTTTCCATGTATTGCCTGTGACCTAAGGGCTAGGCACTGTGCTAACAGCTTTATGTGCACTGGGTACCTGCCAGCTGCTCTGAGTTCTGTCCTGTGTATGACAGTAATTCATTCTCTTACCTTGGGTGGGCTTTTCCATCTTGCTTTTCAAAATCCAGATTTACAGAAGATTCTCAGTTTTACAGTAAAGCTCATTTCTCCTACCTCCTATAAGTGCAATTAATATACTGTATACAATTTATAGAAAGTCTGTTTACAAAGGGCTCCATAAGAAGATCCCTTTTGAAAGCACAGAAACATGAATAACAGAAAGACTCAGACTCTGTTGATGGTTCACTTACCACAAGCAATATTTAATGCAGGAGAATTAATTGTACTGCTAGAAAGGACTGGGACTGAGGTCCTAGGAGCTTTTTATAACTGGATTGAAAGGATCCATAGACTCACCCTGACATCCAGTCAGAACTGCTCCTAACCCACAACAGAGGGCGATTTTTTTTAAGCTAGCCATTAAAAAGATCTTCTGGGGCAAGCCCATTATTTGCTTTGTTAGTTTGGCTCAGAGTCTAATAGCCTTAGCAAGTCAAAATCCTTTTGCACTCTTGCTGTGATGTGAGTCTCTTCCTTTAATGTCGTGTTCTCCGTGGCTATGGAAAAGCCACTGTCACCTTCCAGCATATGTATACCTGTTAAGTTCTTGAAAACTGCTAACTGGAGCATCTAAATAGTTGCGACCTTCTTTTTGAGTGTGTGTTTCTGACCTCTTGGTTATTTTCTGCTTTCTATTACCATTTTCGGTTTTTCCATGTTTCTTTTCAAGAGTAGCGCCTCAGTATGTTCACATCCTAATCGTTTTAGCTTATTTTGCATCTTCCTTTTCTCAAGAGACATAAGGAAAAGCGAGTTCTGCAAACCGCTGAAAACTGTGGAGACAGAGTGAAGGAAAATCGTGGGGATGATCACAGGAGATCAGGGATCCCTAGCCTCCTTCAGGCCGGGTACTGTCCGGGTGAGGGCTTCTTGCTTATTTCAGGTCTATTCTCTTAGCCCAGATTTGCAGGCTTAGCAAACCTAATGTGCTGAAAGTTACCTGGAGTACACAGTGAGCATCCGCTTGTCACTCTAGGGTCTTTACCCCAAGTTCTTGCCAGTACCCTTGCCAGTTACTGGTTCTCGATGAGTGGCCCTGCAAGAGTTTCATCTTGTAGTCGACTGCTGCTTTACCCTGAATAGCAGCTATCATAGCACACCTCCTGTCCTGCAATGCAGTGTAAAAACGAGAAAATAGAACCAACCTCTCCCATTTTGTGCCAGCTCTAAGGAACGTCCCGCGCCTCTTGGACAATCATTCCTTCACGGCAGGTGTCCCAGGGGGTAGCCCACACCGCCAGGGATCATCTGGAGGGTTCACGAACAACTTTTAACAAACCATTCATAGGCATGGGTCTATGTTACTATGTATTGGAAAAAATAAAACAAGCACACGGAAGATAGGAACTTTGTTTTCAGGAGTAATGGAAGCTTAAAAGTGAGTCAGCTTTTAAAACCATTAAATAGGTTCATATAGGAGGCAGCACGTGACACCGCCGAGCACTGTGAATGTGGGCTCCACGCGCCTTGCATCCGGAGCCCAGCCGAGCGGCCATACCCTCGCCCCGGCTCTCCTTGCTCTGCCTCCCTCTCCCTCCCTTTTCTCTCCAAGCTTCTCCTCTTCTGGGGTTGTTCCTCCGCCTTCCTCAAAACGTCTCTGCCGGTCCTCTGGGTTTTAACAGGGAGGAGGAAGAAGTGATTTGCTGGAAGGTCACGGATATAAGTGAGGCGCTGGCTGCTAGTGAGGTTTTGGGTGATTCCCCGGAGTGCTTCTCAAATTGTAATGTGCCTGCGATTAGGAATCACCTGCAGATCTGGGTAAAAGGCAGAGTCCCGTCCGGCAGGCCTGGGGTGCGGTCGAGCTCTTTGCCTTCCCAACAAACCCCCACAGGCTGCTGCGGGCGCTCGGCGCACACCTGGGGGCGGAGGAAGCAGGGGTGCAAGCGGAGGCTGTGCTTCCGTAGAGAGCTGCGGGAGGGAGAGGGTATTCCTAGGAAGGGAGGAGTTCTGAAGCCACCTCTTTCATCTGCAGTAAAACCAATATAATGATTAAGAACACTTTACAAGTCCAGCGTGTCTTGTTGTATGTAAGGAATACAAGACGATTCCTTAGACCGACCGGGGCGGTTTGTAATGAAAACTTTTGGCTACAGTTGCGAGGGCTCTGCCCGGGGAACCAGCCGCACAGAGGGAACCGGTAACCTAATATTACCATGTGTGAAATACCGAGAGGCAGGAGGGGTCCCGTTTCACTCCTTTGCTCAGGTGACAGGCTTAGCATTGAGATCTGTTAGGCAAACCGGAGTGTGTTTCTCCACATGGGGCTGCCGCAGAACCTTTCTCTGGGAAGAGAAAATTGGACTCGAATTGTTCAGATTGTATCGGTATGTTCGCATCCCTTTGGTTAGAGAACCAGACCTGCCAATGAGTTCTGAGGGCTCAGTAGATACAATGGATAGAAAACAGGTCAGTTAAAATCAATAGAACCCAGAATGAAGTCCTGGTAAAACCAAGGGGCTGGATCCAGGGCCATGCTATTTTAAATGAAATGATCCTTGATGTTATCTTACCTATAGGGATCAGAGAGACGCTGTTGTGCTGGATTGCAGTTTTACAGTGTCTTCTCTGATCGAGCAGGAAAATCTACAGAAAGAAAACAGCAAGACCACCTTTTCTTTCTGAGATTCAGCTGGCATCAGATACTAAGCAAAAATCAAGCCACGTGACTGCGGAATACTAAGTACTGAAAAGGTTCTTGGGGATCACCTAATACAACGCTGTTTAATTTTGGGAGATCATTGTACTCTGGACTCTCTTCCACCAAAAACACACACGTTCACAATCTTACATGTAATTTCCAGGGATTAATGGATTCCCTAGCAAATCCATAGATGATAGGTTAAACACCCCTGATGTAGTACACTTCTTTCATTTTGTAGATGAGAAAATTGAAGCCCAGAAAGTAGGTGACTGACCATTGGTCTCACGGCAGTGCTTATGGCGAGCTGATTAGACAAGAGGATTTAAGTACCACAAATGTCCACGGGGAACCAGCAGTATCTGAGTATAACTTATTTCTGAAGGCCTTGAGAAGCACAAGTACCAAGCGTTTTCTGAGAGAATTTGGGAGCTTTAGCTGGGAGAATCCCAATATTTAGCCAAATAACATTTGAAGAAAAGTAGAAATAATTGAGCCAGAAACGTACTGGACCTAGATTTTATGATGTGTTCAAAAGATGTAAGAGAGAGCCCTGATGCTATTTGGTAGCTGTGTGCTAAGCTGCAGTTTGGGGTGTTTTTTAGGGCAGGCAATAAATTCCTTTCAAAGTTTGAATTCACATACCAATGTGAATCTTCCCCATGCCCAAAAACTACTTAAGCAGGATGCCTCATTGAAACAGAAGTCTCAGTTTAGCAACACCCTTTGGGGTTCAGCCCCTGACACAATCCCTGTACAGTCCAGATGCTCAATAAATATTTATTTGAATAAATGGGCTTTATTTAACATTATTTCCATTTTCTGAAGATGAGGGATGCAGGAAGCTGGAGAGAGACCAATACACAACGTATTGAGTACACAGTGGAGAGCTAGAGATCGTAGTGAAGGATTTACAATCTCCCAAACACAATGTTGAGCAAACGAAGGCAGACACACAAGAATACATATAGTATGATTCCACTTAGGTGAATAACAAATATGGACCAAATTAACCTGTGCTATTAGAAGCTCGAGTTCTGGCTACTTTTTCAAAGTGAGTGGGGAGTTTAGGAATGGAGGGCATGTGACAAAAGGGGCTTCTAGGGCACTGGAATGTTCTATTTCTTAATCTGGGTGCTGGGTACTCCTGTGGGTTCATTTTGTGACAGTTCATCAGATGATACTCTAGTGGCTTAGCACTCTTCTGTCTCTGCGGTGTACTTCATAGAAATACTCATTTAAAACACACAAAATGAAATATCTAGGCCAGCGCTTCTCAAACTTGAATGTACATACAAGTCACTTGGTAATCTTATTAAAATGCAAAATTTTGATTCATCTGGTCTTGGATGGGGCGTGAGATTCTGTATTACCAAAGACTGGTATCTTTAGGATCTTTTTAAAGAGAGAGCCAGGGGTCTGATGCAAGTTTCCTGGGCTGTCTTCACATGTGGGGAAGGAGACAATGTGCAGGGTCATTAACCGACATGGCAGTGGTTCCCAAGACCCGCCCATACCTTCCACAGGGTCAGTGAAGTTTGCCTGCTCACAGCTCCTTTGCACATGACTTTTTCACTGCTGGATGGTGATCAGGGCCTGGAGTTGTGCCACTTCAGTGAAGTGACCAGCTGGTGACCAGCTCCATACTAGGGCTCCTGGCCTGTCTGCCCACAGAAGCCACTGGAGACCCCTGGGTTACCCCAAAGAGCATGGTGATGGCATCAGGACCCTGGCTCCCCCTCCGTCCACACGCATGGGTGAAACTGGATTTCCAGTCATGACTGCTACATAAGTGAAGCGGACGTCCCAGCTCCTCTTTGTAAAACTCTGTAGGACATAGGTCCCCAGAAAAACATTGTTTTGAGTGAAAAAAGTCAAGTTATTCACAGTATGCCTCCTTTCACAGAAGTAGTAAACCCAGGAAAAATTAATCAATGCCTTGTTCAGGGATAGAGATCTAGGCAGTAAAATGCAAGAAAAGACAGGAAACTATTACTACATACTACAGGGGATGGTTCTCTGGGAGCAGGAGAGAAAGGGGGGAGGGGACTGAGGGCTTCCCAAGGTATCAGGAATGGTTTTTTATGCTATGTATTTTTGTGAAGGTATTTTATGCTAGGTGATGGGTACACAGCTGTGTGTTTTATTATTACTCTTTAAACTGTATATATGCACATTATATGTACTCTTTTACTTTTAGCCAATGTTCACAATCTATAAATAGAAATGCAATGTAATGTCTTAAGATAATATTTCCTGTTGGGATTTCTTTGTGCTTGAGGGTTTTTAGGATATTCTGTGATTTAAAATTTTTTTTGACATTATCAGAGCAGACTGGCAACTATTTTTTGGAAGGACACTTTATTTGGAGATTCTGCCGCTCTTACTGTTTTGGTGTTAACCTGCCCCTTCCTGTGATGACATTTGAATGAAATGTTGGTGATAGTAACAGTATATTTGGGATTTGAAAATGAAAAAGTTCCCTTACAGGTTAAATAACAAATTAACACTGTATTACTGCCACTGGCTTCCTTTTTTAAAAAGTTAACTTATCTGTGACTTTCAAAAGACTGGGAAATACAGGTATAGACAACTTTTCTTTGGGAAAGGAAGACATTGCCTTAGTATCCAGCCTGAAAGAGTTTACAAGGAAAAGAAAAAAGAAAGAAGGAAAAGAAGGAATGGAGGAAGGGAGGAAGAAGGGAGGTAGGGAGGAAGGGAAGGAGGGATAAAGGGAAAGGGAAGGAAAGGAAAAAGGGGGTAGTAGGTGTAGTGGAGGAGTAATGCCTGGGAAGATGAAAGAGATGGGCAACATCTTCTAAAGTTTTTTCAGAGCTTTTGATATTCTCAGATACACTGTATGTTAGTTCGGTAGTTCTTACGGTCTTAAAAGAAGGAAATGGAATGGGGAGAAATAGCATTCCTGTATGTCATATTTAGTAGGACACCAGCAAGTGGAACCACGTTGCAACTTTATTTACCTAAAAATTGAAGCTATAAGTATACTGCCACCAAGTTAACAGTACTCACAGAATCTGAGAGGTGGAAGGGAACTGAGAGGAATACAACAACTATTATAACAACTTGCATTTATTGACCTTTTAACTGTGTCCCCTGTGTAAGTGCTTTACTGACATGAGCTCATTTAATCCTTTCATTTACCTTAAGGGTAGGTACGTATCCCATTTGATCTTAAGACTTAAAATTATATATGTATATATATCTGGAGGGAGATAATTTTAGATTTTTTTCTTTTGATATCATTAATGTACAATTACATGAGCAACATTATGGTTACTAAACTCCCCACTTCATCCAGTCCCCCCCACATACCCCATTACAGTCACTGTCCATCAGCACAGGAAGATGCTATAGAATCATTACTTGTCTTCTCTGTGTTGTACAGCCCTCCCCGCGCCCACCCAACATTATGTGTGCTAATCGTAATGCACCTTTTCCCCCCTTATCACTCCCTTCCCACCCAACCTCCCCAGTCCCTTTCTCTTTGGTAACTGTTAGTCCATTCTTGGGTTCTGTGACTCTGCTGCTGTTTTGTTCCTTCAGTTTTTTTCTTTGTTCTTATACTCCACATATGAGTGAAATCATTTGATACTTATCTTTCTCCGCCTGGCTTATTTCACTGAGCATAATATCCTCCAGCTCCACTCATGTTGTTGCAAATGGTAGGATTTGTTTTCTTCTTATGGCTGAATAATATTCCATTGTGTATATGTACCACCTGTTCTTTATCCATTCATCTACTGATGGACACTTAGGTTGCTTCCATTTCCTGGCTATTGTAAATAGTGCTGCGATAAATGTAGGGGTGCATATGTCTTTTTGAAACTGCACTGCTGCATTCTTAGGGTAAATTCCTAGGAGTGGGATTCCTGGGTCAAATGGTATTTCTATTTTGAGTTTTTTGAGGAACCTCCATACTGCTTTCCACAATGGTTGAACTAATTCCCACCAGCAGTGTAGGAGGGTTCCCCTTTCTCCATATCCTCACCAACATTTGTTGTTGTTTGTCTTTTGGATGGTGGCTATCCTAACTGGTGGGAGGTGCTATCTCATTGTGGTTTTAATCTGCATTTCTCTAATGATTAGCAATGAGGAGCATCTTTTCATGTGCCTTTTGGCCATCTGAATTTCTTCTTTGGAGAAGTGTCTGTTCAGATCCTCTGCCCATTTTTTATTTGGCTTATTTGCTTTTTGTTTGTTGAGGTGCATGAGCTCTTTATATATTTTGAATGTCAACCCTTTATCGGGTATGTAATTTATGAATAAATTCTTGCATACTGTAGGATACCTTTTTGTTCTATTGATGGTGTCCTTTGCTGTACAGAAGATTTTCAGCTTGATATATGCCCACTTGTACATTTTTGCTTTTGTTTCCCTTGCCCAGGGAGATATATTCATGAAGAAGTTGCTCAAGTTTATGTCCAAGAGATTTTTGCCTATGTTTTTTTCTAAGAGTTTTATGGTTTCATGACTTACATTCAGGTCTTTGATCCATTTCAAGTTTATTTTTGTATATGGGGTTAGACAATGATCCAGTTTCATTCTCTTATGTGTAGCTGTCCAGTTTTGCCCACACCATTGTTGAAGAGGCTGTCATTTCCCCATTGTATATCCATGGCTCCTTTATCATATATTGATTCACCATATACGTTTGGGTTAATACCTGGACTCTATTCTGTTCCAGTGGTCTGTGGGTCTGTTCTTGTGCCAGGAACAAATTGTCTTGATTGCTGTGGCTTTGTAGAAGAGCTTGAAGTTAGGAAGTAAGATCCCCCCTGATTTATTCTTCCTTCTCAGGATTGCTTTGGCTATTCGGGGTCTTTTGTCACTCTATATGAATTTTAGAACTGTTTGTTCCAGTTTGTTGAAGAATGCTGTTGGTATTTTGATAGGGATTGCATTGAATCTGTAGATTGCTTTAGGTAGTATAGCCATTTTGACAATATTAATTCTTCCTGCCCAAGAGCATGGGATGAATTTCCATTTATTAGTGTCCTCTTTAATGTCTCTTAAGAGTGTCTTGTAGTTTTCAGGGTATAGGTCTTTCACTTCCTTGGTTAGGTTTATTCCTAGGTATTTTATTCTTTTTAATGTGATTGTGAATGGAATTGTTTTCCTGATTTCTCTTTCTGTTAGCTCATCATTAGTGTATAGGAAAGCAACAGATTTCTGTGTATTGATTTTGTATCCTGCAACTTTGCTGAATTCACATATTAGTTCTAATAGTTTTGGAGTGGATTCTTTAGGGTTTTTTATGTACAATATCATGTCATCTGCAAATAGTGACAGTTTTACTTCTTCTTTACCAATCTGAATGCCTTTTATTTCTTTGTTTTGTCTGATTGCCGAGGCTAGGACCTCCAGTACTATGTTGAATAGAAGTGGGGAGAGTGGGCATCCTTGTCTTGTTCCCAATCTTCAAGGAAAAGCTTTCAGTTTCTCGCTGTTAAGTATAATGTTGGCTGTGGGTTTGTCATATATGGCCTTTATTATGTTGAGGTACTTGCCCTCTATACCCATTTTGTTGAGAGTTTTTATCATGAATGGATGTTGAATTTTGTCAAATGCTTTTTCAGCAACTATGGAGATGATCATGTGGTTTTGGTCCTTCTTTTTGTTGATGTGGTGGATGATGTTGATGAATTTTTTAATATTGTACCATCCTTGCATCCCTGAGATGAATCCCACTTGATCATGGTGTATGATCCTCTTGATGTATTTTTGAATTCGGTTTGCTAATATTTTGTTGAGTATTTTTGCATCTATGTTCATCAGGGATATTGGTCTGTAATTTTCTTTTTTTGTGGGGTCTTTTCCTGGTTTGGGGATTAGAGTGATACTGGCTTCATAGAATGAGTTTGGAAGTATTCCCTCCTCTTCTATTTCTTGGAAAACTTCAAGGAGAATGGGTATTATGTCTTCTCTTAATGTCTGATAAAAATTCAGTGGTGAAACCATCTGGCCCAGGGGTTTTGTTCTTGTGTAGTTTTCTGATTACCGATTCAATGTCATTGCTGGTAATTCATCTGTTTAGATTTTCTGTTTCTTCCTTGGTCAGTCTTGGAAGGTTGTATTTCTCTAGAAAGTTGTCCATTTCTTCTAGGTTATCCAGTTTGTTAGCATATAGATTTTCATAATATTGTCTAATAATTATTTGTATTTCTGTGATGTCCATCATGATTTTTCCTTTCTCATTTCTGATTGTGTTTATTTGTGTAGATTCTCTTTTTCTCTTAATAAATCTGGCTGGGGGTTTATCTATTTTGTTTATTTTCTCAAAGAGCCAGCTCTTGGTTTTATTGATTTTTTTCTATTGTTTTATTGTTCTCAATTTTATTTATTTTTCTTTGGTCTTTATTATGTCCCTCCTTCTGCTGACTTTGGCCTCATTTGTTCTTCTTTTTCTAGTTTCAATAATTGTGACTTTAGACTATTCATTTGGGATTGTTCTTCCTTCTTTAAATAGGCCTGGATTGCTATATATTTTCCTCTTAGAACTGCCTTCACTGCATCCCACAGAAGTTGGGGCATTGTGTTGTTGTTGTCATTTGTCTCCATATATTGCCTGATCTCTGGTTTAATTTGGTCGTTGATCAATTGATTATTTAGGAGCATGTTGTTAAGCCTTCATGTGTTTGTGAGCCTTTTTGTTTTCTTTGTATAATTTATTTCTAGTTTTATACCTTTGTGATCTGAGAAGTTGGTTGGTAGAATTTCGATATTTTTGAATTTACTGAGGCTCTTTTTGTGGCCGAGTATGTGGTCTATTCTGGAAAATGTTCTATGTGCACTTGAGAAGAATATGTGTCCTGCTGCTTTTGGGTATGGAGTAGTGTAGATGTCTGTTAGTTCCATCTGTTCTAGTGTGTTGTTCAGTGCCTCTGTGTCCTTACTTATTTTCTGTCTGGTTGATTTGTCCTTTGGAGTGAGTGGTGTGTTGAAGTCTCCTAAAATGAATACATTGCTGTCTATTTCCTCCTTTAATTCTGTTAGTATTTGTTTCACATATGTCGGCACTCCTGTGTTGGGTCCATAGATATTTATAATGGTTATATCCTCTTGTTGGACTGCCCCCTTTATCATTATGTAATGTCCTTCTTTATCTCTTGTTACTTTCTTTTTTTTGAAGTCTATTTTGTCTGATATAAGTACTGCAACACCTGCTTTTTTCTCCTTGCTGTTTGCATGAAATATCTTTTTCCATCCTTTCACTTTTAGTCTGTGTATGTCTTTGGGTTTGAGGTGAGTCTCTTGTAAGCAGCATATAGATGGGTCTTGCTTTTTTATCCATTCTATGACTCTGTGTCTTTTGATTGGTGCATTCAGCCCATTTACATTTAGGATGATTATTGATATATATATACTTATTGACATTGCAGGCTTTGGATTCGTGGTTACCAAAGGTTCAAGAATAGCTTCTTTACTATCTAACCATCTAATTTTAACTCTCTTATTACATTATTATAAACACAATCTGATAATTCTTTATTTCTCTCCCTTCTTATTCATCCTCCTCCACTCTTTATATGCTAGGTGTTTTATTCTGTACTCTTTTGTGTTTCCCTTGACTGCTTTTGTGGATAGCAGATTTTATTTTTTGCCTTTAGTTAGTATTTGGTTGGTCTGCTCTCTTTGCTGTGATTTTATTTCCTCTGGTGACATCTATTTACCCTTAGGAGTACTTCCATCTAGAGCAGTCCCTTTAAAATACCCTGTAGAGGTGGTTTGTGGGAGGCAAAATCCTTCAACTTTTGCTTATCCAGAAATTGTTTAATCCATCCTTCAAATTTTAATTATAATTGTGCTGGATACAGTATTCTTGGTTCAAGTGCCTTCTGTTTCATTGCATTAAATATATCATGCCATCTTCTTCTGGCCTTTAAGGTTTCTGTTGAGAAGTCTGATGATAGCCCGATGGGTTTTCCTTTGTAGGTGATCTTTTTTCTCTCTCTGGCTGCCTTTAATACCCTGTCCTTGTTTTTGATCTTTGTCATTTTAATTATTATATGTCTTGGTGTTGTCTTCCTTGGGTCCCTTGTGTTGGGAGATCTGTGGGCTTCCATGGTCTGAGAGACTACTTCCTTCCCCAGGTTGGGGAAGTTTTCAGCAATTATTTCTTCAAAGACACTTTGTATTCCTTTTTCTCTCTCTTTTCTTCTGGTACCCCTATAATGCGAATATTGTTCCATTTGGATTGGTCACACAGTTCTCTTAATATTCTTTCATTCCTAGAGATCCTTTTATCTCTCGCTGCCTCAACTTCTCTGTGTTCCTGTTCTCTGATTTCTATTCCATTAACAGTCTGTTGCACCTCATCCAGTCTGCTCTTAAGTCCTTCCATTGATTGTTTCATTTCTGTTATCTCCCTCCAGACTTCATCCCTTAGCTCTTGCATATTTCTCTGCAGCTCCATCAGCATGGTTATGACTTTTATTTTGAATTCTTTTTCAGGAAGATTGGTTACATCTATCTCGTCAGGCCCTCTCTCTGGTGTTTGAGTGGTTTTGGACTGGACCAGGTTCTTCTGCCTTTTCATGGCGATAGAAGTGATTGCCGGCGAGTGGCACGTGTATCAGCTGGGAGAACAAAGTCTCTTCCTGCTTGCTGGTCACCTTGCTCTTCTCTGCTGCCTGTGCCAGTTATCCACACACAGGGAGTAGTCTCTGGGTTAATCCCCTGAGCTGCTGTGAGTGGGGCGGCCCTTGGGGTGGCCTAGGGCACTGCTGGGAGTCACAGACATGCAGTGTGTGTTCTCCTGCAAGAACGGTGTCCCTTCCTCTGCCTGTGCCAGGCAATTGTACGCAGGGGGCAGCTTCTGGGTTTGGCCCAGTTAAACGCTAGGAGAAGACTCTGTGTGGTTGCTGTGGGTGGGGCTACTCCTGGCTGGTCTGCAGCAATGGCGGGTCAGCCAGTTTGCTTGCAGTGCCAGCAGGGGGGAATTAACTGCAGGCTGCTTGTCACCATGAGAGGCTTCAGAGCTGTGTTGCCACCCAGGGAGTTAGGGCACCTAAAGTTCCTTAAGATTCCCAGCCTGCTGGGCTGTGTGTGCCAGGACAATTTTGTCCACCTGTTAAACCCTTGTCCCTTTAAGACTTTTAATGTGCCCACTTTTCTTTTGTCCCAGGGGAGCCGGCTGTGGGGACCCACTTGCAGTCTCCATCTTGAATTTTACTTTTCCGTTTCTCTAATATCCAGTATATCATGTAATGTGTGTCTGTGCTCCCGGTGCAGATTACTAGGGCTGATTATTTAGCAGTCCTGTGCTTCCACTCCCTCCCCACTCTGATTCTTTTCCTCCCGCCAGTGAGCTAGGGTCGGGGGGTGTGCTTGGGTCCTGCCGGGTCATGGCTTTGTATCTTACCCTTTTCGTGAGATGCTGAGTTCTCGCAGATGTAGATGTAGCCTGGCTGTTGTACTGTATCTTCTGGTCTCTCTTTTAGGAATAGTTGTATTTGCTGTATTTTCAAAATATATATGGTTTTAGGAGATTTCCGCCACCCTACTCAAACGCCACCACCTTGAGCGTCCCAGTCGAATAATTTTAGATTTACAGAAAATTTGCAAAGGTAGTATAGAGAGTTCTCATGAAACCTTTGTCCATCTTGTCCTAATGTTAACATCTTATATAACCATGATGTATTTGTCAAAACTAAGAAATTAATATTGATATAACACTATTAACTCAACTTCAGGTTGTGTTAGGATTTCACTAGTTTCCCACTAATGTCTGTTTACTGTGCTACGACCCAGTCAAGATAGAACATTATATTGTTGTGTCTCTTTAGTCTTCTTTGATCTGTGACAGTTTCTTAGTCATCCCTTAAGAGGATATATTTAATTATAACAAATTCAAGCCAAAGAAAACAATCAACAGGGTGAAAAGGCAACCTACAAAATAGGAGAGAATATCTACAAACTATATATCTGATAAAGAAGTAATATCCAGAATACATAAAGAACTTCTATAGCTCACCACCCAAAACCCAAATAACCTGATTAACATATGGCCAAAGGACTTGAAAAGACATTTTTCCAAAGAAGATAATACAGATGGCCAACAAGCATATGAAAAGATACTCAGTACCACTAATCATCAGGGAAATGTAAATCAAAACCACAATGAGATACCACCTCACACCCACAAGGATGGCCACGATCAAAACGAAACAATGGTGTTGGTGAGAACATATAGAAATTAGAAACTTGGTGTACTGTTAGTGGGAATGTAAAATGCTGCAGCCACTATGGAAAGAGTATAGAGTTTCCTTAAAAAAAATCAAAAACAGAATTACCTAATGGTATATATCCAAAAGAATTGAAAAAACAGGATCTCAAAGAGAGATTTGCATACCCAAGTTTACTGCAGCATTACTTAGAGTAGCTAAGAGGTGGAAGCAACTTAAATGTCCATAGACAAATGAACAGATAAAGAAAATGGAATGGTATTCAGCCTTAAAAAGGAAGGAAATCCTGACATATGCTACAACATGGATGAGTCTTGAGGACATTGTGCTAAGTAAAATAAGCCAGTCACAAAAAGATAAATACAGCTTATATGCCAAAGACTCCACTTATCTGAGGCATCCCAAGTAGTCGAAGTCTTAGAAATGGGAAGTAGAATGGTGGTTGCCAGGGGAGAGGGAAAAACAGAGTTGCTCTTCATTGAGTATTGAATTTCAGTTCTGCAAGATGTGAAAGTTCTAGAGATCTGTACAACAATGTGCATATAGTTAACACTTACTGAACTGTACACTTAAAAATTGTTAAGGTGGTAAATTTTATGTTATGTGTTTTTTACCATAACAATTCTTATAGACAGGTACAAAGGAAAAAAACAATGAACCAGCCAGAAGGAACAAGAACAAATATTTGCTGAACTCATTTCTGGAGCACACCCTGTTCATGGTTCATATCCAACCACTGGCCTCTTTCTTTCTTGTAGAGACTCAGTTTTGTTTGACCACTTGCTCTTCAAGTGGCATGTGCTCTGGGAAGGGGCCCTGCTTTGGAGAAGGTTTTACTTACTCTTAAAAGATTTGCAAGGGTGCATTTTCTGCCTCTGGGTGTAGTTCTTGGAATGTGCCTCTTATGGTATAAGCTACTTTTAGCTGGATATTTTGTTTCCTTGCAGGAAAAAACATCCTAACTGATTCTCACATATAGTGGACCACTACAGCACTGCAGTCCTACTGTGAGAAGAACCTGAAGGACAGTGATGGAGGAAAATCCTTCTGGTGGGCAGAATCCTAGCAGTTCGCCTGGTTGCTTGTTTTGCACAGAAGGAGAGATGGCCATAGAGGTATGGGTTTACATCAATTCATGGGCTGTGGCTGGATAGTCAGGGACTTGGAAGAACCATGATCAGAAAATTGGTAACAAGGAGGTCTAGAGAACAGGTAGATTGATAGATTTCTCTGAATGGAAATGAAAGGGTGATCTCAGCAGAGGAGGATTTTTATAATCAGGTGGATAGAATGACCCATTCTGTGGATGTCAGGCTCCTTCGCCAGCCACTCTAGCCATTGCCCAATGTCAAAGATAAAGATTATGCATGGGCTCAGCAACTTGGACTTCCACTCACCGAGACTGTGTATAGCCATTGCTGAGTGTCCAGTCTGCCAGCACCAGAGACCAACACTGAGGCCCTGATATGGCACTATTCCCGGAGGTGATCAGCCAGCTACCTGGTGACAGATTGATTATATTGGGCCACTTCCACCAAGGAATGGGCAGTGTTTTGTTCTTACTCAAAGAAACACTTACTCTGGTTGTAGATTTGCCTTCTCCGCCCACAGTGCTTCTGCCAAAACTGCCATTTGTGGACTTACAGAGTGCCATACCCACCAGGAGGTATTCCACTTTGTCTAGAAGCTCATTTCACTGCAATGAAGTGAGACAGCTGGCCCAGGGTCATGGAATTCATTGGTCTTAGCATATTCCCCATTATCCAGAAGGACTTGGCTTGATAAGAGTAGTGGAAATGGCCTTTCAGAGACTTTCTCAAGCTAGGGGGCAACACCTTTTGGGTGCGGGGCAGTGTCCTCTATGATGTACAGTATGCTGTAAATCAGCATCTAATATCTGGTGCTGTTTCTTCCATAGCCAGGAATCACACTCCAGGAACGAAGGAGTAGGAAAGGGAATGGTTCCTCTCACTGTTCCCTCTAGTGATCTACTAGGAAGTTTTTCTTTCTGTCCCTGCAACTTTAGGCTCTGCTAGTTTTAGAGGTCTTAGTTCCCAAGGGAAGAATGCTTCTACTAGGGACATAACAGTGATTCCATTGAACTGAAAATTGATACAATCATCTGACCATGTTGGGCTCCTCATGTCAGTGAATCAGCAGGCAAAGAAGGGAGTTACTGTACTGCCTGGGGTAATCAATCTTGACTATCAAGGGAAACTGGGTTCCAACTACATTGTGTGGGTAAGAAGGAGTATGCTTGGCGTACAGACAGTCCCCTATAGGATATCTTAGTACTCCATGTTCTGAGATTAAAGTCAGTGGAAAACTACAACAGTTCAGGCAAGACTGCTAATGGCCCAGATCCTTCAAAAATGGAGGTTTGGGTCACTGTGCAGGGCAAAGACTCACAGCCTGTTGAGGTGCTTGCTGAAGGCAAAGGGGTTATGGGTAGTGGAAGGTAAGTAAAAACACCAGCTATGACTATATAGCCAATAGCAGAAAGAGGATTGTAATAGTTTGATTTTGATATGACTGTTTGTATATGTAAATTAATCAAATATTTTTGTTTTCTCCCGCTTATCATCTAACATAAGACATGTTAATAGTAATTAACATTATAGCTCCATATTTTAGTTACAGGCTCATTAAGGGGGAATGTGAGTCAGTTGCAAGAGGGAACACCACCCATAGACAACAAGGGGCTTTGTATCTCTTCTCGGGAAAGGGTTAATGTCTTTTGGTGGAATGTGGGATAGTTGTATCTTGTTAGGTGGAAGCATTTATTTTGTTATTGTCTTTATCTGGAGGTTAAGTATGGCTTAAAGAGGGGAAGGAGGGACTGTGGTGACTTTACGATGTGTCAGCTTGGCCAGGCTCACAGACATCTCCCAGAATCCCTTCCTTGTATGTTTCTAGTTAGGGTGGGCCACAAGAGAGAATTAGAAGGTAGAAGTGAAGCAGTAGGCTTTTTTTTTTCTTTTTAAGTTCCAGAATGATTTCCTTTTTTTAATTGAAGTATCATTGATATACAATCTTATATTGGTTTCAAATGTACAACACAATGGTTCCACAGTTACCTATATTATTAAACCCTCACTCCCTCTAGTGTGGTTACTACCTGTCAACATAGAAAGATGTTACAGAATTATTGACTATATTCTCCATGCTGTACTGCCATCCCTGTGGCCAACTTATACTGTGACTGCAAATCATTGTGCCCCTTTTTCCCCTCTCCCCACAACCTGCCTCAACCCCTCCCCCTTGGTAACTACTAATCACTTCTCAGTGTCTATGAGTCTACTGGTGTTTTGTTCCTTCTGTTTTACTTTGTTTTTATATTCCACAAATAAGTGAAATCACATGGTATTTGTCTTTCTCCTCCTGGCTTATTTCACTAAGCATAATACCCTCTAGATCCATCCATGCTGTTGCAAATGGCAGGATTTCTTTTCTTTTTATGGCAGAATAATATTCCATTGTGTATGTGTACCACATCTTCTTTATCCATTCATCTATTGATAGACATTTAGGTTCCTTCCACATCTTGGCTATTGCAAATAATGTGGCAATAAACATAGGGGTGCATATATCTTTCCAAATCAGGGATTTTGCTTTCTTCAGGGCAATTCCTAGAAGTGGAGTTACTGGGTCGTATGGTATTTCTATTTTTAGTTTTTTGAGGAACCTCCATACTGCCTTCCACAGAGGTTGCACCAATTTACATTCCCACCAGGTGTAGGAGGCTCCCTTTTCTCTACATCCTCGTCATTATTTCTTATCTCTGGTCTTTTGGATAGTGACCATCCTAACTGGTGTGAGGTGATATCTCATTGTGGTTTTGATTTGCATTTCCCTGGTGATTAGCAATGTGGAGCATCTTTTCATGTGCCTGTCGGCCATTCTTCTTTGGAGAAGAGGATCTGTTCAGCATCTCTGCCCATTTTTAAATCAGGTTATTTGTTTTTTGGGTGTTGAGGTGTATAAGTTTATATATTTTGGATGTTAACCCCTTATCAGATGAGCCATTTACAAGTATTTTCTCCCATACTGTAGGATGCTTTTTGTTCTGCTGATGGTGTTCTTTGCTATACAGGTGCATTTCAGTTTGATGTAGTCCCACTTGTTCATTTTTTATTTTGTTTCCCTTGCCTGAGGAGATGTGTCCAGGAAAAAATTGCTCATACTCATGTTCAAGATATTTTTCCCTATGTTCTCTCCTAAGAGTTTTATGGTTTTATGACTTACATTCAGGTCTTTGATCCAGTTCAAGTTTACTTTTGTGTATAGAGTTAGACAATAATCCAGTGTGTATGGAGTTAGACAGTAATCCAGTTTCATTCTCTTACATGTAGCTGTCCAGTTTTCCCAACATCAGTTGTTGAAGAGGCTGTCATTTCCCCATTGTATATCCATGGCTCCTTTATCATATATTAATTGATCATATATTTGCGGGCTTATATCTGGTTCTTTATTCTGTTCCATTGATCTATGGGTCTGTTTTTGTGCCAGTATCAAACCGTTTTGATTACTATAGCTTTGTTGTAGAGCTTGGAGTCAGGGAGCATAATCCCCCCAGCTTTGTCCTTCTTTCTCAGGATTGCTTTGGCTATTCAGAGTCTTTTGTGGTTCCATATGAATTTTAGAACTATTTGTTCCAGTTCATTGAAAAATGCTGTTGGTAACCTGGATGGAGCTAGAGGGTATTATGCTCAGTGAAATAAGCCAGGTGGAGAAAGACAAGAACCAAATTTCCCTCATTTGTGGAGTGTAACAACAAAGCAAAACTGAAGGAACAAAACAGCAGCAGACTCACAGAACCCAAGAAGGGACTAGCGGTTACCAAAGGGGAGGGGTGGGGGAGGGTGGGGAGGAGTGGGTGGGAAGGGAGGGAGAAGGGGACTGAGCGGTGTTTTGATTGGTACACATGGTGTGTTGGGAATCACGGAGAAGACAGTGTAGCACAGGGAAGACAAGTAGTGACTGTGGCATCTTACTACACTGATGGACGGTGACTTCACTGGGGTATGGGGGGACTTGATAATATGGGTGAATATAGTAACAACAATGTTTTTCATGTGAAACCTTCATAAGAGTGTATATCAATGATACCTTAAAAAAATGCTGTTGGTATTTTGATAGGGATTGCATTGAATCTGTAAATTGCTTTGGGCAGGGTGGCCATTTTGACAATATTAATTCTTCCTATCCATGAGCACGGGATAGATTTCCATTTATTGGTGTCTTCTTTAATTTCTCTCATGAGTGTCTTGTAGTTTTCAGAGTATAGGTATTTCTCCTCCCTGATTAGATTTATTCCTAGGTATTTTTTATTCTCTTTGATATAATTATAAATGGAATTGTTTTTGGATTTCTGTTTCTGCTAATTCGTTGTTTGTATACAGGAATGTGACAGATTTCTGTATATTAATTTTGTATCTTGCAACTTGAAGCAGTAGCCATTTTGTAGCTTACCTGTTGTCACTTAACTGCTGGCTGACCCACTGGTGAGGGGCAGCAGCCAGGCCGCCAGCTGTTCCACCTCTCCCTAATGCTCCTTTAGCAGCTCCAGCTCCTTAGTGAGATGTGTGAGTTCCTCCACAACAAAGGGCACAGGCTTCTTCTGTAGGACACCCAGGCCCTCAAAGTTGGGGTAGTGAGAACTGACAGTTTCCATCATTCTAGTAGGTTCCAGCCTGTCTTTGCTCTCTTGTATTTTACATCCATTTCCCTCCTGCCTGCCTGCCCTTCATATTTCAAGCTTTAGCATCTGACCTCATGTACGTGAAGACAATATACACACATAATTCTTTAACTAGCTCTTACAACTGCTAAGGTCAAATCTCTGCAAAAGTATATGTGTATGTGTGTGTGTGTATAGACACATACACATAATATATACACACACGCATATATATATACGGGTATACACACACAAACACACGTATATACAATATATATAGTCACAGGCATACCTTGTTCTGTTGTGCTTCACTTTATTGCACTTGACATACACTGTGCTTCTCATGAATTGAAGGTTTGTGGCCACTGTATTGAACAAGTCAATTGGTGCCACTTTTCCAACAGCATTTGTTCACTTTGTGTCTCTGTGTCTCATTTGGGTAATTTTCACAATGTTTCAAACTTTTTCACCATCATTATATTTGTTATGGTGATATGTGCTCAGTGGTCTTTGATGTTACTATTGTAATTGCGTTGGGGTGCCACGAACTGCGCCCATATAAGGCAGCTCATCAATAAATGTGTGTGTGCTCACTGCTGCACCTCCCGGCCGTGCCCCGTCTCTCTCCCAATCCTCGGGTCTCCCTATTCCCTGAGGCACAACAATATTGAAATTAGGCCAATTAATAATCCTACAGTGGCCTCTAAATGTCCAACTGAAAGGAAGAGTCACACATCTTTCGCTGTAAACCAAAAGCTAGAAACGATTAAGCTTAGTGAGGAACATGTGTTGAAAGTTGAGATAAGTTGAAAGCTAGGCTTCTTGTGCCAGCTAGGCAAGTTGTGAATGCAAAGGAAAAGTTCTTAAAGGAAATTAAAAATGCCCCTCCAAAGATAATTAATGACTCTGTAACCTCTTACTACGTAAATAGACAGTGACCACAGTAGAGGGGGTGAGGACTTGATAATACGGGTGAATGTTGAAACTACAGTGTTGTTTATGTGAAACCACCATAAGATTGTATATCAGTGATGTATTAATTAATGCCCCTCCAGTGAACACATGAATGATAAGGAAGCAAAACAGCCTGATATGGAGAAAGTTGTAGTGGTTTAGATAGTAGATCTATACCACAACATTCACTTATGCCTGGTCCAGAGCAATGCTCTAACTGTCTTCAATTCTGTGAAGACTGAGAAAGGTGGTGGAGCTGCAGAAGAAAGATTAGTAGAGATTGGTTTGTGAGGTTTATGGAAAGAAGCTGTCTCTATAACATAAAAGTGCAAGGCAAAGCAGGAAGGGCTGGTACGGAAGCTACAGCAAGTTATTCAGAAGATCTAGGTAAGATAACTAGTGAAGGGGGCTCCACTAGACAAAACACTCTTCTGGTGGGAAAAGATGTCATCCAGGACTTTCATAGCACAAGAGAAGTCAATACCTGGCTTTATAGGACAGGCTGACTTTCTTGTTAGGGGCTAAGGCAGCTGGTGACTTGCTCATTTCCCATTATGAAAATCTTAGGGCCCTTGAGAATTATGCTAAATCTACTCTCCCTGTGTTCTATAAATGGAACAACAAAGCCTGGATCATAGCGTAACTCTTTACAACATGGTTCACTGAGTATTTTAACCTCGTTGTTCAGAAAAAAAGATTCCTTTCAAAATATTACTGCTCATTGACAGTGCACCTGGTCACCCAAGAGCTCTGATGGAGATGGACATGAGATGAATGTTGTTTTCATGCTACTAACATGACATCCATTCTGTCATGTTGACCGAATTGCTGCAATGTCATGAAAAACTTGAGGGTGAGGACTTGCTTCTTATAGATGAGCAAGAAAAGTGGCTTCTTGAGATGGAGTCTACTCCTGATGAGGATGCTGAAGATTGTTGAGATGACAACAAAGGATTTAGAATATGACTTAGTTGATAAAGAGTTTGAGAGGATTGACTCCAATTTTGAAAGACTTTCTACTGTGGGTCAGGTGCTACCAACCATCGCAGGCTACAGAGAAATCATCTGTGAAAGGAAGGGCCGGTCTATGTGGCACACTCATTGTTGTCTTGTTTTAAGAAATGGCCACAGCGCCCCCACCCCGCAGGAACCAGCACCCTGATCAGTCAGCAGCCACAGACAACAAAGCAAGACCCTCCACCAGCAAAAAGATGATGACTTGCTGAAAGCTCAGGTGATGGTTAGCATTTTTTAGCAATAAAGTGTTTTTAAATTAAGGTATGTACATTGTTTTTTTAGACATAATGCTATTGTGCACTTAAGAGACTGTAGGATGGTGTAAACATACCTTTTATATGCACTGGGAAACCAAAAAATTCACTGGGCTTGCTTTATTGTAATATTTGCTTCACTGCAGTGACCTGAAACCAAAAAACCAAACCCACATTATTTCTGAGGTATCCCTGTATACATATATCTGTGTGTGTGTACATCTCCCAGTGGATCTGCTTCAATGATTAATGTACTCATTCTGTGGGTGTCATTCATCTCTTTCCCCAGCCACCCTGTTTTTGCTCAGTGAACTCACAAACCAAGAGACCATGGCAGTAACAACAGAGGTAAGTAAGCATGGGCTCAGCAACCTGGTGTTCTCTTCTCCAGTGCGGATCTTGCTGCAGCCACTGCCGAACATCCAAACTGCCACGGCAGAGCCTGTGCTAAGCCCCAAATATGGCACCACTCTACAAGAGGACCAACCGGTTGCCTGGTGGCAGGTTGAGTACATTGGGCCTCAGTCATTATAAAAGGGGAGGTGCTTTATTCTCACTGGAATGACACTCAGAATATGGATTTCCTTCCCCATCCACAGTACACCGTCAAAACCACAATACATGGACTTATAGAATGCTTTACCCATTATCAAGGTAGACCATATAGCATTACTTCTGGCAAGGGAAGTCAATTCACAACAAATGAAGTATAACAGTGGGCTTGTGCACATGAAATTTACTGGTCTTACCATGTTCCCCATCATCCTGAAACAGCTGGTACGATAGAAGAGTTAAATGAGCCTTTGGAAGATTCAGTCACAGAACCTTCTGGGTGGTAAGACCTTATGGGGCTGGCTGATATCCTATAGGATGTGGTATATGTTCTCTATCCGTGGCCAATATATGATGCATACCATCTACAGTCAGTATTCTTGGGGCCAAGAGTGAGGGGTGGAAAAGGGAGTGGTCCTTCTCACTATTACCCTTAATGATGCACCTGTGAAATTTTCCTTTCCTGTTTCCACAGCTTTGGGTTCTGCTGGTCTAGAAGATTTAGTTACTAAGAGATGAATGTATACATCAGAGGGACACAACAATATTTACAATAAATTGGAAGTTGAGACTGTCCCCTGGCCACTTTGGGCTCCTCATGTTCAGTGACCGATGGGCAAAGAAGGAGGTTTACCATTTTGGCCAGAGTAATTGATCCTGAATCAAGAGGAAATCGGGCTGCTACTTCACAATGTGGGTAGGGAGGTGGATGTGTCGAATGCAGGAGATCCTCAGAGACACACACCTCTTAGTACTACTACTATATCCTATGATAAAAGTTCATGGAAAATTACAGTGCAATTCAGCAGGATTGTTAATGTCACAAACACTTCAATAATGAAGGTTTGAGTTGCCCTGGCAGGCAAGAACCAGCTGAGGTTCTTGCTGAGGGCAAGGAAGTGTGGAATTGGTAGAGTAAAAGGGTACCAGCTACTTCATGTGACAAGTTACACAAATGAGGACTGTAGTAGTTATAAGCATTTCCTCTTACTTTAATATGAATATATTTGTATATATGTTATCCAACTTTTTTCTTTTCTTTTTTCCACCTCTCTCATACCCTGACTATCTAATTGAGATGTGCTAAAAAGTTAACTTTTTATTTCAGTATTTAAGTCACAGGACATCAAAGAGGAAATGAGCTAGAAGAATGAGGATTTCCCAAAGATGTGTAAAGAAACTACATAACTTTGTATTCTCTTTTGGAAAGAGATTAGTGTATTATGGTTGTATAAAGGATAATTGTATCATGATTGGGTGAATGCATGATTTTACTGTTGTTCTTATTTGGAAGTTAAATGTGATTGAAAGATTTATGTATGGGTGACAAAGTGTGGACTGTGGCAATTTGTATTGTGTCAAATGGTCTAAGTTGGAACTACATTTCCCAAAACCCTCTTCACTATAGAGCTCATCAAAAGAGGAATTTATATGAGATTTGAAGAGCAGAAATGGAGCGACAGACATTACTCTCTGAAAGTCATTATGGTTAAATGCAATGACACACACAGACGTGCTGGTGGGTTCCATCTTGTCCTTGCAGCCTCTGTTCCTTTTTCAGCTCTTCCCAACAGCTGATCCTGTTAACCAGTCGAGGCCTCAGGTACCACTGGTCACTGGGCAGCAGACTCAGGGAGGTAGCAGCCAGTCAGAGGCCGGGCTTCCCATTGATCTCCCCATGAACTTTCCCTTTGCAGACCCACTTTGGTGGCTGAATGTGCTTGGGTTTCAGATTGACTGATGGGTGACTCATGGTTGATCTTGCAACTTCCCTCCTGGATATTTGCTTCCCCAAATGTAAGGTCTAACTCCAATTATAAATCCCTTACATATTAACTCAGACGTTTCCAAACTATGGCTCATGGGTCAAATCCAACATGCCACTTGTTTTTATAAATAAAGTTGTATTGGAACATGGTTATGCCCATTCATTTAGCTATTGTCTATGGCTGCATAATGGCCAAGCTGAGTAGGTTTGATAGAGACTGTATGGCCCCCAAAGCCTACCATATTTATTATTTGGCACTTGAGAAAATTTGCCAATCCCTGTGATTCAGAGTGGGTCTCCTTCTCTGATTGGAAACTGACTGATGCACATGGCCAACCCAAACGTCAGTGGGGAAGGGAAAAGTATTCTGCTTCTAGTGAAAAGAATTCTAGAGTTACAAGGTGAAGGGGCATGGTGCAGAGAGGGTTGAAAAATTAGGAAAACTAATGCACTACATGCTAATTTAAATCTAAAGTCTATTTAAATTTATTTTAATTTAAAATAAGAAAGTGAAACTGAAGAAATTGCTGAACTTAAGATAAATGTTTCTTTACCAGAGATGTTAGTTCCTAAAATATTCTAAGTCTAAAAAAAAGACTATGAATAATGAAAACCATTAGAGGTTGAATTCATTATAGCTTTTGAAATCACATTTCAGTTTTAGACAGAACTGATTTGCTCCAAACTATGTGAAGAGGTCGTTAATACTGTTACACTGCCTTCCTTCTTTCCTCTTCCCACTCCCAATTTTTGCTTATACTATTTTTCCTTCAGTCCCAATTCTCCTTTTAGGTGGATTCAAAGCCTACCGTATATTGCTCTATGTGGCTTTTTCATTTCAGAGTTCTTTATTCTGATTTGTGTTTTGGCCAGATTTCATCATCAATACTTTTTTTTTTAAGAGAAGAGCTCATGATGGGGGTAATTGATGATTTATTTCATGTTTGTGAGTGTCTGCCTGTTGGTTCTATGTTGGTTTGACTAGATATAATATTCTTAGGTCACACCTCTTTCCCTTAGACCTTTTTCAACAAACTCTATGTCCTCTGGCATTGAATGTTGCTATAAGGGGAGTCTGAGACCAGCTTGATTTTTCCTCCTTTTAAAAGCAATCTGTTTAGTTTTTTCCTTCTACCTGTATATCTGAACAATTCTTTTCCCCTTGAAATCTCTATAGCTCAGAATCTTAAATAGGATATGTCAGTGGTAGTTATATTGAAACAATTTTTCCCGACATATACACTATCTTGTCAATCTTCAGATTGAATTTTTCATTCAAGTCAGAGAAATTTTCCTATATTATATCTCTGAATAATTTTAAGTTCTTTGTGTTGCTATCTATACACAAGGGACATCAATTATCCTTAATTTGTAGAACATCTTTGACTTCTGTATCTCACTCTCATTGCTACAATCTCTTTGTCTTTTCCTTGTATATCCACTATTATCTTAAGTCTCTTCTCCATGATGTTAATTTGATTTTTAACCATAATTATTTTATTATTTTCTCTTCTATTTATTGATCAAATCTGTAATCATAGTATTTTGGTTTTCAGTTTCTTTCCTAAGTTTTGCAACCTCCCTTTTCATCTCTTCTGTTATTTTATTATTTTGAGTTTTTGTGTTATTAAACCCATATTACGTTGTTCTAAAACGCAAAACACTTGCAAAGAATCTGTCTCTAATTTGAGTTCTTTCCTCCAGAACTGTGAGACAATATATTTCTGCTGTTTAAGCCACCCAATTTGTGGTACTTTGTTGTGGCATCCCAAGCAAACTAAAATATCTGCCACCTTATTTAACATTTCAACCAGCCCCCAGCACTCTCCCTCTTCTCTGCTTTATTTATTTATTCACTTATTTATGCAATTTATCCCCTTCCAATATACTGTATAATTTCTTTATATATTTTATTGCCTACTCCTCCCAACTAGAATAAGGGCAGGGATTTTTGCTTTTTTACACCGATTTATATCTAGGTCCTAACACATAGTAGAAGCTCAATAAATAGTTGTTGAGTAAATAAATACAACCAAATCTGACCGTAGTCTATGATCAGAAATGACCCATTGTTAGGCCTGTTGAGAACTAATGAAATCACATTGACTATTGCTTTGTGATTTTTTTGGAAAATGTCTTTGGATTTACTGATCCTTTCAGGAGTACTTATCAAGAATATCAAGAATCTGCTGTATGACTGGGACTGTTCTCAGTGGTAAGCATACAGCAGTAAACAAAACCAAAAGGGAGAAAGAGACAATAAAAAAATAGTTTATGATATACTGTCAGGTAGTGGTAAGTGCTGTGAAAATTAATCAAGGAAGGTACAAGTTCCAGACAACTATTACTGTGAAACAAACTACCCTGAAACTCGGTGGCCTAAAACAATTTCATACTCTCTCTCGTGGTTTTTTGGTGCACAGGGCCCATAAGGATGGTTCTTGCTGGGGGTCTCACACGTGGTGCAGTCAGATGTCGGCCATACCGCAGGTCATTTAACGGATCAGTGTGGTGCACATCCCCGGTGGCTCAGTCACTTGGCTGCATGTGCTGACCACCAGCTGAATGCTCAGCTGGTCTGCTGACTGGTGCACCTATGTGCAGCCTCTCTGGGTGACCCAGGCATACCGGAGAAGCTATCGTTTTAGAAGGAGCCCTCCAAGAGCAAGTGTTCCAAGAAGCAGGAAGCAGAAACTGCCAGAGAAGTTAAAGGTTATGCTTGGATCACCATCACTTCTACTATATTCTGTTGGTTAAATCAGTCACAAGGTGCCCCCCTCCCCACTCCCAGATTGATTGTTGCAGGATCTTTAGAAAACACAGTCCGCACAGTTAGGGGATATTATGTCATGGGCAAGCAGGAGAGAGAGGTGCTCTGTGTAGGGAAGTCCTCTCTAATAAGGTGAACTTTGAGCACGGCCTAAGGTGACTGAGGAAATGAGCCATGTGCCTATCTGGGGGGCTGAGGATGGCAAGTACGAAAGCCCAGAGGCAGGACCGTGCTTGGCGTGGTAAGGGAGAGCCGAGGGAAGATCTGCGGGGAGCTGTGGCTCTGCACTGTGAGACTCGGTGGGAAATGAGTGCAGGGTCTTACCCACAGGACCGCGTAGTTCCCAGATGGGTAAGGGGTTTTTATTGGCGGATGGGGGAAGGCGGGGGAGCCTGTGATGCAGCCCTTTCAGGTGCCTTTTCCTTCCCCATCCTGAGCCCATTGGCGCTCTCGCCTGCAGGTTTGCCCTTTGCTCCTTGACCTCCACCAACCTGTGAGGCCTTGTCATAGGTCACCTTCCTGTACCCAGAAGCCTGGTGCCAGCCAGGTCACGCATGTTGTTATGTTTATTGCGGTGCCCCCGGGCAAGTGCTCCGTGTCTGCGTCATAGCCTTGCTCTCACAGCACTCCCACTTTAGGTCAGCACATCAGGGCCTCCGCGCAGAAATAGGGCAGCAGGGCAGAGCCAGAGGGGCCCATGTAGGTATCCCTTCGCTGGGACTGCAGCCTGTCCTGTCCCCAGCCCAGCTCTGGGTGGGCCCCTTCTGTGGGTCGGAATTCTCAGCCCATGACCCAGCCCACTGGCTGGCTGGGCCCGGCTTGTCGCCATCGGCTGTCTGGAGCTGTGACTACCCCAGCCTGGTTCCTGATCTTCTGGCTCCCCCACTAAGAGGCCTTCTGTCTGATTTGTCCAGCAGCTGGGAGAGTGGTTACGTGGCGGTTAAGGGAACCCACCTGCTTGGGTTTGGATCTGGCTCTGCCACATATTCACAGCATTACTTGGACAAGTAATTCAATCTCCCTGAGCTTTTTTGTTCTTCAATAGAAGGCTTTATTGTATCTTTTAAATATTTCAAATAGGTCTTAAGAATGACCTATCATCTTGTTATTTCCATAGCTGGACAGCTCTTAGATCTTCATCAAGCCTACTAAGTCTCCCTTTTTCAGAGACATAGATGCTATCCAGAAATGTGCTGGTGTCCTTGTTTTTAACTGTTGTGGCTTTCAGAATCAAAATGGCAACCCAAATTTGATACAAGTTCAATGTCTTTTTCTTTAAAAATTAATTTATCTTCCTGAACTTGAAATACAGAATAAGCAATGCTTGGCTTCATTCACATACTGCTGATGTATCTCTCACCCAAGAGATTTTAGGTTTCAATAAGAAACCTGTTCTCCTGCATGACAGTGGGGATGGGGAAGTGAGCACACAGACCTCATCTCTTATAACGGAAGCTGGGGTGACACCCTGCATCATGTTTTATATGTGACAACAGATAGTGTGAACCGTAGCCAGTTCCTTCCTATTTCCCCACCACTTGTCCACCCAGAGCCTCTTTTTTTTTTCTTTCCAAGGAGACAGTTCTACATTAATGTGACTGAAGTCCTTCTGGGGCCTCCCGTTATGCCTGTGCATCCCTTCCTAGGGATGCCTGCATTTTCTGGAATGTCAGCGGTCTAGTTATGGGTTAATGTGGCAAAGGGAGACCTCTCCTTGTGTTTTTGTTTCGGCACCTGTAAGATGGGGTGTATAGTAGTACTGACCTCACAGATTTGCTGTGGTAATCATTGAGTTCATGCACGTAAAGGGCTTGGAAGGATGCCTGGTACATAGTGTTGGCTCTAATTTTTTTTTTTTACTACATTAGAGTCTGTGACTCCTTGGATGAAGCTCCAGACCTTTCTGTGCTGCTCCCTAGAGCCAGGCCGTACAGTTGGACCCCATCTCAAGAACCCGTGACTACAGGGCCTCTCAGGTTATGTATGTCCCCTTTCTGGTTGGCCCTGCTATCCTGATAACCCATTATGCCCCCGACCTGGGCCTACTCAGAGGGCTGAGGAGGGAGAGTGTGAAGTCCATCTTAGCAAGAGTCCATCTGGGTTTCCAGTGCTGGACCACAGGACCCAGAGTGGGCACTGGCACCTTTGGAGGCCAAGCAGACAGCTCAGCAATTGCCAGGCTTCAGCAGCGGCTGTGCAAATGGGAGCACTGGTTGCTTGCCTGGGAGGTAGCAGGGTTCCTTGGTAGTAGGCGCTGGGCAGGAAGGGGGCGTGTGGGTGGATGATGCCAGGAGACCTGGCTTGAGTTTCTGCTTCGATTGCTATCCACCAGCACGTGGGGTTTGGGAGCGCTTGTGGATCAGTGAGGGAGCAAAGTCTCCCATGCTCCGGTGGTGAGGAGCGGACGTTGTAGCTTTGTCCCCACGTGGGGAATGCAGATCCACTGAGCGTAAGCACAAAAGGGTAAAGAACCAAGGAGTGTTTGAAGGTTAGAAACAGGCTTGGGTTTCTATGTTACTTTTTTCTTGTTACAGGTTTCTATGTTACAACTGTTCACAACTGTACTGTAAAAAAATGCATATCATAAAATTTGCCATGTTAACAATTTCTAAGTGTTCAGTAGTGTTAGGTATATTCACACTGTTGTGCTGCCAACGCCCAGAATTTTTTTGTCTTGTAAAGTGAAACTATGTGGTCATTAAACAAGAGCTGCTTTCCCTTCCCCCCAATCCCTGGCGACTACCATTCTCCTTTCCGTTCCTACTCTGTGGAGACTCCTTCACGGTCTCCCCTTGGGGTCCCCCGCCTGTGTTCGGCCCATAGGCACTGCTCTCCTCCCTGCTCAGTCCTTGGCCAGTGCAACCCCCTTTATACTTTTCCTGGGTGAGCTCCCTGAGCCATGGCTCCTGCCGCCCCTTAAGGCTCTATCCTCGCTGGGCCTCGGCCCTGAAGCCCCTGCCCCACGGAGCCCCTCCCCTTTGGCTCGCTCCTGGTCAGCCTTTAGGGCTCAGCATCGTGAACGAGCATCAGGGAGATCCCTGCGTGGGTGGGCCAGGGATCATTCCTTAAACAGCACAGCTGCACTGTAAGGACCTGTTTCCCTGTCTGTCTCTCCCACCAATATCAGCTCTGTGAAGGCTGATTGGCTCTGCCCTCCTGACAGCCCAGCCTCACCAACATCGGGAGATCACGAAATATTTGGCAAGTGAGTGAATAAAGGAATCCTAAAACACAGCTCAGTGGAAAAGTAAGACTAAGAAAAAGGATTCCAGGTGAAGATGGATTGAACACATGCATCTTTTTCCTAAGGAAAACTCACTGAAACCATAGCAAAGGGATTTAAAAGCCACAAACCCACAAGGATGGTGAGGTGGCAGACTGAGTCACAAGCAGCCAGTGGGAAGAGCAAAGAACCATTGTATCCGCAGAAGGTGCAAGAACAGGTGTCACTAGCAACCTCTGGAAGTGGGGTGAAGATGAGGGAGGACCTTTGGGGGCCACCTTAGAGGCTCCTGGCCATGCTATATGAGCTTACAAGCACAAAATGCAGCCTGCTTACCCAGTCATCTTTCTGCCAGGTGCCCAGTATCCTGTCTACACAGGTGCACTAATCCTGATGAGCCCTGGGTTGTCCAAGATGTGCCCACAATCCCAGAGGGGCTTTGAACACCCGGGGAGCTGAGATCCTCTGACCTGGAGACCTTGTTTGGAATAACTCATCCTGGGATCCTTCACCCAGAAGTATTGATACTGTGCGTCCCTTATCCATTGGGTTTGTGTTTAATACCCAGCTTTTCAAAACTCAATGATATTTGGCTTGGTATGCATATTACATGGGAAAATATATCACAAGTAAACAAATGATTAACACAAAAAATTCAGACAAGTGGTTACCTGTTTGGGGAGGGGAGGAGGATGTGATGGGGCCCAGGGACACACTGGGGGCTGTGTAGTGCACTGAACTGTGTTCTTCCAAAAGACATGTGCAGTCCTAACCCCAGTACCTGTGAATGTGACTTTATTTGGTAATAGGATCTTTGCAGACATGATAAGGTTAAGATGGGTCATACTGACTGGATTAGAGTAGGCTCTAAATCCAGCGGCTGGTGTCTTTGTAAGAGAAAGAGAGGGAGATTTGGGTACAGACACGGGGAAGAAGGCCACGTGATGACAGAAGCAGAGACTGGGGCAATGCAGCTACAAGCCAAGGATGCTGGGAGCCACCAGAAGCTAGGAAGAGGAGAAGACTCCCCTCAGGAGGCTTCAGAGGGAGTGTGGTCCTGCAGACACTGTGATTTCAGACTTCTAGCCCCCATCCGTGAGAATAAATTTCTGTTGTTTTACGCCACTCAGTTTGTGATAATTTGTTATAGGAGAAGTAGGAAACTGATATAAGCCCCAAAGCTTTACTAATGTTATATTTCTTGACCTGGGTTACAAGTACATGAGGGTTGGCTTTATTGTTTTTCAACTGTACATATATGTTTTATATACATACATGATTTTACAATAACAAAGTAAAACAACAGCAAAAACAGAACATCTGGCGAGTGTCTAGGCTTTAATGATGCGGTCAGGTTGGGCACATTTAGCTATGGGTTTGCTGCATGCCAAGACTGAGGCAGGTCTGCGGGGCATGTGCAGGAGGGAATTTCTGCGCTGAGCTTGAACGTTATGATAATGGGATGCAGCAAATAGCTGTGGAAGCTTCATGTCTTACAAGCGAAAATTTCCTGGTATCAGAGACCAGACCCCATGCCAGTAGGTGCAACGTTGACAAGAAGATGAGATGCCCTTCTTCCTAGGTGCAGCAGGCTGTGCCCCCTCACGAGGAGGGTCCTGGATAGCGAAGCTTCAGTGTCTGTGGGGTGGGGCATGCAGGTGTCCCTCAGAAAGCTCTGCGGGAGCCTGGCTGACCTGCAGCAACTGTATGGTATGCAGCCAGAGGGGTTCCATCTTCCATCTGATGGCAGCTATTTTGGTAATGGCTAAGCAACAGGCTTCTCTACCTCAAAGCGGGCAAGGTCTGAGCAACCTTACCATCTTCCATGTGCTCATTACAACCGTGGGACCTGCCTGGCTCTCTGTTGATGGCTCTGTGGAGCTTGCAGGGGGAAGGCCTCATCGAGGGCCAGAAAGAGCTTCCTCAAGAAACTGATCTAGACAGAGGAGCCAGTGGTAGGAGAGAACAGCACCCCTCCCCCCGGCCCCCATGCCATGGGACTTCCTCTGGACAGGCCTCCTTCAAATCCCTGCTGGCCTCAAGAAAACTGACCTGACCTCTGGCGCAAATTGTCTCATCCCTTTTCTCAGCCAGAACTATCAGGACCATGTGATTTCTCAGTGATTTTTTTTTCTCTACTTGGTTCCCTGCCTTGTAGTTAGAGGAGATAACAGCCATCCTAGGAATTCTCAATAAGTGTATATTATTGTAGCTGAAAAAAAAAAATTTTTTTAGGGATGTGAAAATGAATATTATACACCTGATTGAACAACGATCCAAAACAAATAGGTGCTGGGCTGATGTAAGATCAAAATGGACTTTGAAAAGTGGATAGAAATGGAAGAAAATCACTTAAAACTTTTCTTAACATTATGTTAAATTCTGTTCAATGGATATTCTGGGAAAAGGATATAATTCCTTTAAAAGCTGGGCTTTCCTGCAGCTGCAGCCAAGTTGTAAAACTGGGATGTAGAATGTAAGGACGCCAATCTTACGGTCATTTTTAACGATATGATGGGAGGGGTATTTAGAATGGTTTAAATGCTGGCTGCCCAGAAAACCAATGATCGGAAAAATAACATCACAGATCCTTTTATATGGCCCACTGGTATGGTGATGCAACGTGATTATTTTTCTGACTTTCTGTTTTTGCCACAGGAAAAGGAAGAGGCAAGGGAATCAGAAAAGTGCTCAGATGCCTAATCACCAATGCTTCTCTCAGATAAATTATAAACAGGCTGTTAAAGGATTCTCTGCTACAGCAAAGAAACAAAGTAGCCTTTAAACACTTTGGATGTCAGCATGCCCTAATTTCGAAAGCACTAGAGTTTATGTATAACCCCAAAGATAATCTTTCTCCAAGGAACGATTAAAGCAAAGTTAAAAAAAAAAAAGTAACTCAACTCCCCATTCCTGGGCCTGTGGCAGACATCATTAATCAATCAAGGCAAATTTTCCCTGGAACCTAAATGATGCCGCAGAATTCTTCTCAACAATGTATGCCTGACAGCTACTATAAATAGATCAGAATTGGCATGTGAGCGGAGCCAACTAAAGAGGCACCCAGTCTGGTGGTTTAAAATGTGGTCTTTGGAGTCAAATCTTGGTTCAGCCACTTAAGCTTTCAGATAAATTTCCTTATCTGTGAGATGCAGATAATGGTACCTATCTCATTGGATTCTTATAAAGATTAAATTACCAGACCTAAAGAGCTTAGAACAGGACAAACAGTAAATATTGAATAAGCATTATTTTTTATTTTTCTAGAATAAAAATTTAGAGATCATTTACTCTTTAACCTTAGAGAAAGACCTAGATTAAGATTTAGTAGTAATCTATGAGTTGAAGATCTAGTCAACAAAAGATATATTTGGCAACTGTTATATACCAGAGTGTGTATAAAATGTTGGGAATTCTGTGGCTAGCTAGGCCAGGCACCAGTTTTACCTAGGTGATATAAATAAATCTTGCTTAAAGTTGGAATCCTTTGGTTTATATTCAGTTGGCATCCTTTGACAAGTTGTTGGTTTATATTCAGTTATTTTAAACAACAATTCTGTTTAATAGAAAAAGAATAATTGAGAAGCTAAGTGGCCAATTACATATGGAAAGCTGCTTAACCTCATTAAGAAAAAGGAAAATGACAATAATGGGAGGGGCAAGTGAGAGAAACAGAAAATCAGTCTAGGCATTCAACATCCAAATATAAGGAATTCCAGGAAGAGAGAGAAGAGGCAATTAAGAGGAGAAAAATCATCAAAGAAATAATATAAAAATATCTCCAGACCTGAGAACAGGTGTTTCTAGATGTTACTGAACCAAGTTGGGCCCATTTGCCTGTGTACAGTGTAAAACCAATCACTGAGGCTCTGGTCTTTTGCAGAAAGTTTTATTGCAAGGAGGCCCAGCAAGAAGACAGAGGGCAAGGCCTAAATTTGTCTCCCTGAGCTCAGATGGAGTACAGAATTTATGCAGAAGGTTTATGCATATTCAACAGGGGCTGGTAAAATTAACAGTTGGGGCAGAACGTTTTTCCTGCACCTCTGTAGCATGTTAACATGTTACTACCTATGCTGAATGTGCAAAGATGGTGGCTAAACAGCCCAGTAGTGGAAATTTTAGTATAATGAGGAAAAGGTAACTTGAGATCATCTGGAACTGTTTTTGCATAGGCTCAGGTGAGGGTCTTCTGTGAGTGAAGCTGGCTCCAGAGTCCTGCAAAACAACTTAAGACTTTGTTTTGTCTTAGAATAGATAGCTTATGGCCAACAGAGAAAACAATAGGAACAACAAATGTTGGCGAGGATGCGGAGAAACGGGAACCCCCCTACACTGCTGCTGGGAATGTAAAATAGTTCAGCCATTGTGGAAAGCAGTATGGAGGTTCCTCAAAAAACTCAAAATAGAAATACCATTTGACCCAGGAATTCCACTCCTAGGAATTTACCCTAAGAATGCAGCAGCCCAGTTTCAAAAAGACATATGCACCCCTGTGTTTATCGCAGCACTATTTACAATAGCCAAGAAATGGAAGCAACCTAAGTGTCCATCAGTAGATGAATGGATAAAGAACAGGTGGTACATATACACAATGGAATATTATTCAGCCATTCAGAAGAAAACAAATCCTACCATTTGCAACAACATGGATGGAGCTGGAGGATATTATGCTCAGTGAAATAAGCCAGGCGGAGAAAGACAAGTATCAAATGATTTCACTCATCTGTGGAGCATAAGAACAAAGCAAAACCGAAGGAACAAACCAGCAGCAGAGTCACAGAACCCAAGAATGGACTAACAGTTACCAAAGAGAAAGGGACTGGGGAGGATGGGTGGGAAGGGAGAAGGGGGAAAAAGGGGCATTACGATTAGCAGATGTAATGTTAGGGGGGCACGGGGAGGGCTGTACAACTCAGAGAAGACAAGTAGTGATTCTATAGCATCTCACTACGCTGATGGACAGTGACGGTAATGGGGTCGGTGGGGGGGACCTGCTGAAGGGGGTAGTTTAATCACCATAATATTGCACATGTAATTGTAGATTAATGATAACAAAATAAACTATTAAAAAATAATAATAAAAATAAAAATAAAAAGAGAGAAATGGGATCCTCCAAACAGGAATAGGGTATCCCATACTGGAGGGTGTGAACATGAGCCACAGGACTACAGCAGAGCGTTAGGCCAGAGCCCAGCCAGCTCCGAGTAGAGGAGGAAGGAGGACTCTTGAGGGGCTCCAGAAAGAAGAAATGTAACTGATGTGCTTAAACATATGGAAAATATCATGGAAAGGCCTTAGGCAGAACTGTTAAATCTTTTAGAGAACACTGATAATAAGTAATAGAAAATAAAGTAAATTTAAAAAATGAGGCCATTATTAATTTTAGGATTAATACTGGAGGATTGCACAAGAATGGAGCTCAGTAATGCTTGACTCAGCAGCAAGTAATACTTCCATTGTCATTATAATGAAAGCATTATTTATTCATCCAGAAAGTGTAATAGAATTATGCTGCGATGATGGGAGAGAAGAAGTGAGGGGTGTACATATGGGAGAGTTAAGTATTCACCACCAAAGTCAGTGAATAATGTAAATTTGTCTAAAATGACCAATTAATAGCAGTAGAAGCATGTTATTCACAAAAATGGAGATAAAATACCAGAAAAAATAGCTAGAAATGTTACCAGTGGCTGCCTCTGGGAAGTAGATCCTGGGGGTGAGAAAGCTTAGGGCAGAGAACTGTTTTTCATGAAAAACCTTCGTACATGCATACACACATACATCCATATATATGTGTATTTATTCAAAATAAAATGGAAAAAAATACTCTACCTAAAAAAGGTATCTATTATTAAGTGGTGGTGAGGTATGGATAATCTCAAATACTACTAGTGAAGGATAAATTGGCACAGACTTTTTGGAAAGGTCACTTGGCAGAATCTGATGAAATTTTATATGTACATACTTTTCTGCTCAGCAGTCATACCACTTGACCTTTATCCTCAGAGAAACACTTGTACATGTGTTCAAGGAAGCATGCCTAAGGATGTTCGTGGAGAATTGTTTATAAGGTGAGAAACTGATTATGCTATTATGTCCAATAAAAGGGGAATGGCAGTACAACAACAAAACAGAAAGTCTGGTTTTATACTGTGCTACTGACATAAACAGTATGTTAGGCAGTATCTCTTTGACATTGTTTAATGAAAAACACAAGTTCCAGAGCAACTTTGACGTTAAAATTGCAGTCACACCCACACAAAATGAAACCATATATATGTTTTTTTATTAATATATAATTGACATACATTATTTTAGTTTCAGATGTACATCATGATTTGACATTTATGTACATTGTGAAATGATCACCACAATATGTCTAATTACCTGCTGTCCCCAAAGTTACAAAAATTGTTTTTCTTGTGATGAGAAATTTTAAGATTTGCTTTCTTAGCAACTTTTGAATTTGCAATACAATATTATTGGCTATAGTCACCATGCTGTACATCACATTCCCATGACTTACTTGTTTTACAGCTGAAGTTGTTGTTCTTGATCCCCTTCGCTCATTTTGCACATCCCTCCGCTCTCCACCTCTCTGGTAATCACAAGTCTCTTCTTTTTATCTATGAAGTTTTGTTTTATTTGTTCATTTGTTTTTCAGATTCCACATGTAAATGAAATCACACAGTATTTGTCTTTCTCTGTCTGACTTACTTCACTTAGCATCATACCCTTAAGGTCTCTCCATGTTGTTGCGAATGGCAGGATTTCATTCTTTTTTATGGATGAGTAGTGCCCTGTTATATATATACCACATCTTTATCTATTCATCTATTGATATAAACGCAGGTTGTTTCCATATCTTGGCTACTGTAAATAGTTCTATAATGAACATAGGGGTGCATCTATTTTTTAAATTAGTGTTTTGTTTCCTTGGATAAATACCCAGAAATGGAATTGCTGGATCATAGGTGGTTCTATTTTTAATTTTTTTAGGACCCTCTATACTGTTTCCCAGAATAGCCACACCAATTTATATTCTCACTAATGGTGCATGAAGTGACTTTTTCACCACATCATCACCAACACTTATGTCATTTTGATAACAGCATTCTTAGGAGTGAGGTGATACCTCCTTGTAGTTTGGTTACATTTGCTTGATGATTAATGATTTTGAGCATCTTCTCATGTGCCTGTTGGCCTTCTGTATGCATGCGGCTGTCCAGTTTTCCCAAAATCATTTATTGAAGAGACTGTCCTTTCCCATTGTATATTCTTGCCTCTTTTGTTGTAAATTCATTGACCATATATTCTTGGGTTTATTTCTGGGCTCTTTATTCTGCTCTATTGATCTATGTGTCTGATTTTATGCTAATATATTGTTTTGATTATTATCATCTCATAATATAGTTTGAAATCAGAGAATATAATACTCTCAGCTTTGTTCTTTTTTATCCAGATTGATTTGTCTATTCGAAATCATTTGTGGTTCCATACAAATTTAGGATTGTATGTTCTATTCCTGTGAAAAGTGCCTTTAGAATTTTGATAGGGATTGCACTGAATCTGTAGATTGCTTCAGGTAATATGGACATTTTTACAATATTAACTCTTCAAATGCACGAGCATGGAGTATCTTTCCATTCATTTGTGTCTTCTTTAATTTCTTTAATCAATGTCTATTTATAGTTTTTAGTGTATAGATCTTTCACCTCCTTGCTTAAATCTATTCGTAGGTTTTTTATTCTTTTTGATGCAATTTTAAACGGGATTGTTTTCTTAATTTCTCTTCTGATAGTTTGTTGTTAGTGTATGAAAATGCAACCAATTTTTATATAGTATATACAAAAATCACTGTATACATACAAAATCACTTGTATACTACAACCCAATTCATTTATTAGTTCTAACAGTTTTTTGGTGGAGTCTTTATGGTTTTCTATATGTGAAATCATGTTGTCTGCAAATAGTAATAGTTTTACTTCTTCCTTTCTAATTTTGATGGCTTTTATTTCTTTTTCCTTCCTAATTTTCCTGGCTAGGACTTCCAATAGTGTGTTGAATAAAAGTGTCAAGGGTAGGAATCCTTGTCTCATTCCTGATCAAAAGGAGAAAGCTTTCAGCTTTTCACTACTGAGGATGATGTTAGCTGTGCGCTTGTTATATAGGGCCTTTATTATGCTGAGGTATGTTCCATTCTATACTCATTTTGTTGAGAGTTTTTATCATAAAGTCCTGTTGAAGGTTGTCTAATGATTTTTCTGCATCCATTGAGATGATCATATGATTTTTATCCTTCATTTTGTTAGTGTGGTATATCATGTATTGATTTGCAGATGTTGAACCATTCTTGCTTCCCTGGAATAATCCCCACCTGTTCATTGCGTATGATCCTTTAAATGTATTGTTGAATTCCACTTGCTAATACTTTTGAGGATTTTTGCATCTAGTTCATTGGGAATATTGGCCAGTAATTTTCTGGTTTTTTTTATATAATTTATTTTATTATCATTAATCTACAATTACATGTGCAGTATTATGGTTATTGAACTACCCCTTCGTCAGGTCCCCCCCACTTACCCCATTACAGTCACTGTCCATCAGTGTAGTGACATGCTATAGAGTCACTACTTGTCTTCTCTGAGTTGTACTGCCCTCCCCATGCCCCCCCAATATTACATCTGCAATCATAATGCCCCTTTTTCCCTCTTATCCCTCCCTTCCCACCCATTTTCCCCAGTCCCTTTCCCTTTGCTAACTATTAGTCCATTCTTGGGTTCTGTGAGTCTGCTGCTGTTTTGTTCCTTCAGTATTTTTTCTTTGTTCTTATACTCCACATATGAGTGAAATCATTTGATACTTGTCTTTTTCGGCTTGGCTTATTTCACTGAGCATAATACCCTCTAGCTCCATCCATGTTGTTGCAAATGGTAGGATTTGTTTTCTTCTTATGGCTGAATAATATTCCATTGTGTATATGTACCACCTGTTCTTTATCCATTCATCTACTGATGGACACTTAGGTTGCTTCCATTTCTTGGCTATTGTAAATAGTGCTGCAATAAACATAGGGGTGCATCTGTCTTTTCAAACTGGGCTGCTGCATTCTTAGGGTAAATTCCTAGGAGTGGAATTCCTGGGTCAAATGGTATTTCTATTTTGAGTTTTTTGAGGAACCTCCATACTGCTTTCCACAATGGTTGAACTAATTTGCAGTCCCACCAGCAGTGTAGGAGGGTTCCCTTTTTCTCCACATCCTCGCCAACATTTGTTGTTGTTTGTGTTTTGGATGTTGGCCATCCTCACTGGTGTGAGGTGATATCTCATTGTGGTTTTAATCTGCATTTCTCTGATGATTAGTGTGATGTGGAGCATCTTTTCATGTGCCTGTTGGCCATCTGAATTTCTTCTTTGGAGAAGTATCTATTCATGTCCTCTGCTCATTTCTTAATTGGATTATTTGCTTTCTGTTTGTTAAGGTGCTTGAGTTCTTTATATATTTTGGATGTCAACCCCTTATCGGATATGTCATTTATGAATATATTCTCCCATACTGTAGGATGTCTTTCTGTTCTACTGATGGTGTCCTTTGCTGTACAGAAGCTTTTAGCTTGATATAGTCCCACTTGTTCATTTTTGCTTTTGTTTCCCTTGCCCAGAGAGATATGTTCATGAAGAAGTTGCTCATGTTTATGTCCAAGAGATTTTTGCCTATGTTTTTTTCTAAGAGTTTTATGGTTTCATGACTTACATTCAAGTCTTTGATCCACCTTGAGTTTACCTTTGTCTTTGGGGCTAGACAGTTGTCCAATTTCATTCTCTTACATGTAGCTGTCCAGGTTTTCCAACACCAGCTGCTGAAGAGGCTGTCATCTCCCCATTGTATATCCAAGGCTCCTTTATCAAATATTAATTGACTGTATATGTTTGGGTTAATGTTTGGATTTTCTATTCTGTTCCCCTAGTCTGTGGGTCTGTTTTTGTGCCAATACCAAATTGTCTTGATTACTGTGGCTTTGTAGTAGAGCTTGAAGTCAGGGAGCGTAATTCCCCCTGTTTTATTCCTCCTTCTCAGGATTGCTTTGGCTATTCGGGGTCTTTTGTGGTTCCATATGAATTTTAGAATTATTTGTTCCAGTTCATTGAAGAAAGCTGTTGGTAGTTTGATAGGGATTGCATTGAATCTGTAGATTGCTTTAGGTAGTATAGCCATTTTGACAATATTTATTCTTCCTAGCCAAGAGCATGGGATGCATTTCCATTTGTTAGTGTCCTCTTTAATTTCTCTTAGGAGTGTCTTGTAGTTTTCACAGTACAGGTCTTTCACTTCCTTCGTTAAGTTTATTCCTAGGTATTTTATTCTTTTTGATGCAATTGTGAATGGAATTGTTTTTCTGATTTCTCTTTCTGTTAGTTCATCATTAGTGTATAGGAAAGCAACAGATTTCTGTGTGTTAATTTTGTATCCTGCAACTTTGCTGAATTCAGATATTAGTTCTAGTAGTTTTGGAATGGAGTCTTTAGGGTTTTTTATGTACAGTATCATGTCATCTGCAAATAGTGACAATTTGACTTCTTCTTTACCAATCTGGATGCCTTGTATGTCTTTGTTTTGTCTGATTGCTGTGGCTAGGACCTCCAGTACTATGTTGAATAACAGTGGAGAGAGTGGGCATCCCTGTCTTGTTCCCGATCTTAGATGAAAAGCTTTCAGTGTCTCGCTGTTAAGTATGATGTTAGCTGTGGGTTTGTCATATATAGCCTTTATGATGTTGAGGTACTTGCCGTCTATACCCATTTTGTTGAGAGTTTTAATCAGGAATGGATGCTGAATTTTGTCAAATGCTTTTTCAGCATCTATGGAGATGATCATGTGGTTTTTGTTCTTCTTTTGTTGATGTGGTGGATGATGTTGATGGATTTTCGAATGTTGTACCATCCTTGCATCCCTGGGAT
Organism: Smutsia gigantea; assembly: GCA_032199065.1. Taxonomy (NCBI): domain Eukaryota; kingdom Metazoa; phylum Chordata; class Mammalia; order Pholidota; family Manidae; genus Smutsia; species Smutsia gigantea. The sequence goes on along the minus strand of JAVSCE010011748.1, from coordinate 83,517 downwards.
GAATCCCACTTGATCATGGTGTATGATCCTCTTGATGTATTTTTGAATTCGGTTTGCTAATATTTTGTTGAGTATTTTTGCATCTACGTTCATCAGGGATATTGGTCTGTAATTTTCTTTTTTGGTGAGGTCTTTGCCCGGTTTTGGTATTAGAGTGATGCTGGCTTCATAGAATGAGTTTGGAAGTATTCCCTCCTCTTCTATTTTTGGAAAACTTTAAGGAGAATCGGTGTTATTTCTTCTCTATATGTCTGGTAGAATTCAGAGGTGAATCCATCAGGCCCAGGGGTTTTGTTCTTGGGTAGTTTTTTGATTACCAATTCGATTTCGTCACTGGTGATTGGTCTGTTTAGTTTTTCTGTTTCTTGCTTGGTCAGTCTTGGAAGGTTGTATTTTTCTAAGAAGTTGTCCATTTCTTCTATGTTTTCCAGCTTGTTAGCATATAGATTCTCATAATATTCTCTTATGATTCTTTGTATTTCTGTGGGTCCATCGTGATTTTTCCTTTCTCATTTCTGATTGTGTTTATGTGTGTAGATTCTCTTTTTCTCTTAATGAGTCTGGCTAGGGGTTTATCTATTTTGTTTATTTTTTCAAAGAACCAGCTCTTGGTTTCATTGATTTTTTCTATTGTTTTATTCTTCTCAATTTTATTTATTTCTTCTCTGATCTTTATTATGTCCCTCCTTCTGGTGACTTTGGGCCTCATTTGTTCTTCTTTTTCCAATTTCAGTAATTGTGTCTTTAGACTATTCATTTGGGAATGTTCTTCCTTCTTTAAATAGGCCTGGATTGCAATATACTTTCCTCTTAGAACTGCCTTTGCTGCGTCCCACAGAAGTTGTGGCTTTGTGTTGTTGTTGTCATTAGTCTCCATATATCCTTTGATTTCTGTTTTGATCTGGTCGTTAACCCATTGATTAATTAGGAGAGTGTTGTTAAGTCTCCATGTATTTGTGAGCTTTTTTGATTTCTTTCTAAAATTTATTTCTAGTTTTATACCTTGGTGATCTGAGAAGTTGGTTGGTAGGATTTCAATATTTTTGAAATTACTGAGGTTCTTTTTGTGGCCTAGTATGTGGTCTATTCTGGAAAATGTTCCATGTGCACTTGAGAAGAATGTGTATCCTGTTGCTTTTGGGTGTAGAGTTCTGTAGATGTCTGTTAGGTCCATCTGTTCTAGTGTGTTGTTCAGTGCCTCTGTGTCTTTACTTATTTTCTGTCTGGTTGATCTGTCCTCTGGAGTGAGTGGTGTGTTGAAGTCTCCTAAGATGAATGCATTGCTGTCTATTTCCTCCTTTAATTCTGTTAGTATTTGTCTCACATATGCTGGCGCTCCTGTGTTGGGTGCATATATATTTATAATGGTTATATCTTCTTGTTGGACTGACCCCTTTATCATTATGTAATGTCCTTCTTTATCTTTTGCTACTTTCTTCGTTTTGAAGTCTATTTTGTCTGATACAAGTACTGCAACACCTGCTTTTTTCTCTTTGTTGTTTGCATGAAATATCTTTTTCCATCCCTTCACTTTTAGTCTGTGTATATCTTTGGATTTGAGGTGAGTTTCTTGTAGGCAGCATATAGATGGGTCTTGCTTTTTTATCCATTCTGTTACTCTGTGTCTTTTGATTGGTGCATTCATTCCATTTACATTTAGGGTGATTATTGATAGGTATGTACTTATTGCCATTGCTGGCTTTAGATTCGTGGTTACCAAGGGTTCAAGGGTTGCTTCTTTACTATCTAACAATCTAACTTAACTTTCTTGTTAAGTTATTGTAAACACAGTCTGATGTTTCTTTCTTTCTCTCCCTTCTTATTCCTCCTCCTCCATTCTTTCTATAATAGGTGTTTTATTCTTTGCCTTTAGTTAGTATTTGGATGGTCTGCTTTCTTTGCTATGATTTTATTTTCTCTGGTGACATCTTTTTAGCCTTAGGTGTGCTTCCATCTAGAGCAGTCCATTTAAGATATCCTGTAGTGGTGGTTTATGAGAGGCAAACTCTCTCAACTTTCGTTTGTCTGGAAATTGTTTAATCCCTCCATCATATTTAAATGATAATCGTGCTGGATACAATATTCTTGGTTCTAGGCCCTTCTGTTTCATAACGTTAAATATATCATGCCATTCTCTTCTGGCCTGTAAGGTTTCTGTTGAGAAGTCTGATGATAGTCTGATGGGTTTTCCTTTGTAGGTGATCTTTTTTCTCTCTCTAGCTGCCTTTAATACCCTGTCTTTATCTTTGATCTTTGCCATCTTAATTATTATGTGTCTTGGTGTTGTCTTCCTTGGGTCCCTTGTGTTGGGAGATCTCTAGGCTTCCGTGGACTGTGAGACTATTTCCTTCCCCAGCGAGGGAAAGTTTTCAGCAGTTATTTCTTCAAAGACACTTTCTATCCCTTTTTCTCTCTCTTCTTCCCCTGGTACTCCTATAATGAGAATATTGTTCCTTTTGGATTGGTCAGACAGTTCTCTTAATATTCTTTCATTCCTAGAAATCCTTTTATCTCTCTCTGCCTAAGGTGCTCTGTATTCCTGTTCTCTGATTTCTATTCCATTAACAGTCTCTTGTATCTCATCCAGTCTGCTGTTAAGCCCATCGATCGCTTGTCTGATTTCTGCATTGTCTTTCCTCAGTTCCCTCACTTCCTCCCTCAGCTCTTGCACATTTCTCTGTACGTCCATCAGCATGGTTATGACTTTTATTCTGAATTCTTTTTCAGGAAGACTGTGCATTTCCATACCTTCAGGCTCCCTCTCTGGGGTTTTCTGGTTGATTTTGGTCTGAACCATATTCCTCTGTCTTTTCATCGCTATAGAATTGGTCACTGGTAGTTGCCACATATGTCAGCTGGGCTCTTTAATACCGCCTCTTGGGGTGCCGAGTCCTCTCGGGTGTAGCTGCATGCTGTGCGCTTTCCTGTGTATTCTGGTCTCTCTTTTAGGAATATATGTATTTGATGTGTTTTCGTAGATAAATATAGTGTTGGGAGGAGATTTCTGCCGCCCTGCTCACACCGCCATCTTCCTGGAAGTAATTTTCTGTTTTTGTGATGTCCTTATCTGTTTTTTGTATCAGGATAATGCTGGCCTCATAAAACAAGTTCCCTCCTCTTCTATTTTTTGCAAGAATTTGAGAAAAATAGTTATTGAATCTTCTTTGTTGGTAGAATTCACTGGCTAAGTTGTCTGGTCTTGGACTTTAGTTTGTTGAGACTTGTTAATTACAGACTCGAACTCCTTACTAGTAATCAATTTATTCATATATTCTATTTCTTACTGATTCAGTCTTGGAAGATTGTATGTTTTTAGGAATTTATCCATTTCATCTAGGTTGTCAGATTTGTTGCCATATAATTGTTCATAGTAGTCTCTTAGGATCCTTTGTATTTCTTGTTTCAGTTGTAATTTCTCCTCTTTCACTTCTGATTTTGAGGCCTCTCTTTTTTCCTGGTGAGTTTATCTAAAAGTTTGTAAATTTTATTTATGTTTTTCTAATAACTAGCTTTTAGTTTCATTGATCTTTTCTGTTATCTCTTTATTCTCTATTCATCTTTATTATTTCCTTCTATTAACTTTGAAGTTTGTTTTTCTTTTTCTGGTTCCTTTTGGTGTAATTTGTTTACTTGAGATTGTTCTTGTTTCTTGAGGTAGGCCTGTATTGCTATAAACTTCCCTTTTAGAACTGCTTTTGTTACATCCAATAGATTTTGATGTGTTGTAGTTCCATAGTCATTTGTTTCAATGTATTTTTTATTTTTTCTTTGATTTTTTTGTTGATCCATTTAGTTGTTCGGTAGTATCTTGTTTAGTCTCCACAGATTTGTAAAATTTTCACTTTTCTTTTTGTGATTGGTTTCTAGTTTCATACCATTGTCGGAAAAGATGCTTGATATAATTTCAACCTTCTTCAATTTATTGAGACTTGTTTTGTGGTCCAGTATATGATCTATCCTGAAGAATGTTCCATGTACACTTCAGAAGAATGTGTATTCTGCTGCTTTTGGTTGGAATGTTCTGTATATATCTAGTTAAGTCCATCTGGTCTAATGAGTCATTTAAGGCCTATGTTTCCTTATTGATTTTCTGTTGGGACTATCTATCCATTAATATAAGTAAGGTATTAAAGTCCCCTACTATTGTTATATTGCTGTCAATTTCTCCCTTTAGATCTATTAATGTTTGCTTTATATATTTAGATGCTCCTATGTTGGGTGTATAAATATTTACAAATATTATAGCTTCCTATTGGATTGACCTCTTTATCATTATGTAATGCCCATCTTTGTCTCTTATTACAGTTTTTGCCTTAAGTCTATTTTGTCTGATTAAGTATAACTACTTTAGCTTTCTTTTGTTTTCCATTTGCATGAAACATGTTTTCCATCCATTCACTTTCAGTGAGTGTGTATCCTTACATCTGAAGTGACTCTTTTGTAGGCAATATATAGATGGATCTTGTTTTTTAAATCCATTCAGCCTCTCAATGTTTTTTGATTTGAGAGTTTAGTCCACTTACATTTAAAGTAATTATTGATAGAAATGTAGTTATTGCCATTTTTTTAGTTGTTTTGTGGTTCTTCTCTGTTTCTTTCTTCTTCTCTTACTTTCTTCCCTTATGTTTTTGTAGCTTTCTGTAGTATGCTTAGATCCCTTTTTCATTATCTCTTGTGCATCTACTATAGGTTTTTGCTTTGTGGTTACCATGAGGCTCAGATATGATAGCCTGAACATATAACAGTCTACTTAAAGTTGATAGCATCTCAAGTTTGAACACATTCTAAAACTGCATTTTTACTCACATCTCCTATGTTTTATGTTTTTGCAGTCACATCTTTCATCTTTTAATTTTGTGTTTCCCTTATTTACTGTAGTTATTCTTACTACTTTTGTCTTTGAACCTTCCTACTGGCTTTATAAGTGATTCATCCTCTTCCTTTACTGTGTATTTACCTGTGAGATTTTTTCTTTCATGTTTCATCACTAACTAGTGCCCTTTCTTTTCAGCTTGAAAGGGCCAGTTTAGTGGTGATGAACTCCTTTAGCCTTTTCTTGTGTGGGAAACTCTTTATCTCTCTTTCAATTCCAAATGATAACCTTGTTGGGTAGAGTATTCTTGGTAGGAAGTTTTTTTCCTTTCAGCACATTGAATATGTTATGCCACTCCCTTCTGGCCTGTAAAATTTCTACTGAAAAATCTGATGATCATTTTTATGGGGGTTCCCTTTTATGTAACAAGTTGTTTTTCTCTTGCTGCTTTTAAGATTCTCTCTTTAACTTTTGATATTTTAATTACAGTGTATCTTGGTGTGAGTCTTTTTGGGTTCATCTTGTTTGGAACACTATGGGCTTCCTAGATCTGGATGTCTGTTTCCTTCCCCAGCTGAGGGAAGTTTTCAGCCATTTTTTTCTTCAAATAAGTTTTTTGCCCCTTTCTCTCTCTTTTCTTTTGGGACCCCTATAATATGAATATTATTCAACTTGATGTTGTCTCATAGATCCCTTAAGCTATCTTCCAGAGCATTGATTCTTTCTTCTGGTTCATCTAGTCTGCTCCTGAACTGCTTAGTGTATTTTTCAGTTCAGTTATTCTTCAGCTCTGTGACTTCTGTTTGGAACTTTCTTATATTTTCTATCTCTTTGTTGAAGTTCTCTCTGTTCAGCCATTCTTCTTTTGCATTCAGTGAGCATCTTTATGCACATTACTTTGAACTCTTTATCAGGTAAATTACTTATCTCCATTAAGGTTTCTTTTTCTGGAGTTTTACCTTGTTCTTTTATTTGAAACATATTCCTCTGTTTCCTCAGTTTCTTGACTCTGTGTTTCTCTGTGTTAGGCAAAACAGCTCTTTCTTCCAGTCTTGAAGGGGTGGCAATAAACCTTATTGTTTAGCCTTGCCCTAAGTTTTTGGTCATCTCTCAAACTGTGTTTCCTATTGTTTCAGACTCATGTGACCCAGAAACGCAATTCCCCCTGGCCACCAAAGCCCAGCAGTCAAGAGGCATCCCCTGTGTGGGCTGCACACACCCACTGGCTTTGGAAGGCCACAGGAGTGGGACACTTACCTTCCACCTCTGGCGGGGCTGTGGCAGTGGTGCTAGGGCAGACACTGCTAGGCTAGAGTGAGAATGCAAGAATGCCAGCACTAGCACTAACAGGGTAGAGAATGTAAAAATGTCACCCACTAGTGTATTCGTCCCTGGAGAGAGTCCCAACAGTCTTTTATTCCTCTGGAAGTAGCTTTAAGATTAGCAAACATATCTCCTTCACATATGGTCTAGGCTCTTTCAAACTGCTGCTTCTGTCTTGGGTCCCAGGGTGAGTTTGCACATGAGCCCTTTAAGAGCAATATGTCCCTAGATAATATGGTTCTCCTGGATGTAAGCCCCATTGGTTTTCAAAGCTAGATATTCTGGGAACTCATCCTTCTAGTGCAGGTCCCAAGGGTTGAGGTATCTGATATGAGGCACAAACCCCTTGCTCCTCGGGGAGCAGTTCTGTATTTGTGAGAACACTACTGATGGTTGATCACTGTGCCATGGTTCAGGTTTTTGGCGAGACTGAGTTTCTGCCTCTCCTACCCATCTCAATGTGGCCCTTTTATCGTTTGTTGTGGAGTAGCTCTTCAGCTAGTACTCAGGTTCTTTTAAGAGTTTATTATCTCATATATAGCTATAGATTTGTTGTATCTATAGGAGGAGGTGAGTTTAGGATCTTCCTCCATCACCATCTTGAATTGGAATCAGGAACCAAAAGCTCTCTTTTGGAATCAGTCATTCCCAGTCCAGTCCCCATATTCAGAAGTGTCAAATCTCTGATCACATGCCAAAAAAAAGGTAGATGGTTATGGAACTTTCACATATTCAATATCTGTAAAACGTTGGGCTGTGTGAGGAAGTCCTATGACCCCAATCCTCTTTGTCTCCAGGTGAAACAGCATATTTTTTTTATGTTCACATAAGTATGTCTATGCATAGGAAAAGTTCTGGAGGCATACATACCTAACTAATAACAGTAATCAAGTGGAGACTTTACTATACCTGTACTATCTTTTTGGGAAGGAGGGAAAATGCAAATCTATTTTTTAAATTAAAAATATTTTTATAATTGTGGTAAAATACACATAACATAAATTTACTATCTTAACCATTTTTAAGTGTACAGTTCATAGTATTACATAATTCACATTGTTGTAACAACCAATCTCTAGTAATCTTTTCATGTAAATCTGAAATTCTAATACCCTTAAAACAGCAATTCCCCCATTCCTCGCTCCCCATAGCCCCTGGCAACCATCACTGTACTTTCTATCTGTGAATTTGACCGCTGTAGGTGCCTCATATAGGTGAATTATACAGTGTTTGCCTTTGTGACTGGCTTATTTAATTTAGCATCACGTCTTCAAGGTTCATCCATGTTATGGCCTGAGTCAGAATTTCCTCCCTTTTTAAAGCTGAATTATAGTGTCTTTTTAGGAGCACATAGGCCTGTATTTTCAGTGAAATTAAAGCTAAATACAGTTTTCAAAAGAAAAAGCAAATACAAACAGGAAAATAAACAGGAAGTAAATACCCAAAAATGTTACCCATTTATTTCTGGGTCAGGCAATAATGGTCATTTACATTTTCTTTCGTACTCTCTTTTGTTTGGATCATAAATTATTTTAACACTAGAAAAATATTAAAACTAGAAAGGAAGAAAGTGTGTATTCTTGTTTTGGCATGTCACCTGGGGAAGCCCTGCCATTTGGAAAGAGGCACCCGACTGGGCACCTCTGGATGTGACTCTGGGAGTCTGGACATAGGGATGGAGCACCGACCGCGCTCAAGGCCTGGCCGGTGGGCGTGGCCCACCCCCAGACTGGTGTCATGAACCTTAAACCCCTAAATGTAAAAAGATGCTCAGTCTAACTCACAGTACACTTTTGATGCCTATAAATTTGGCAAAGTTTTATGATACTTTGTTGGTGTGTCAATGAAGCTATGGCAAAACAGCTGGTCTCCAGCGTTATTGATGAGAGGGCAATTTGGTTCAATTTCTATGGAGAGCAATACCTATCAAAATTTCAAATGCATATGTGCTTTAACTCGGAAATCCCACCTCTAAAAATTCATCTAACAGACCTACAGGCAAAATTATATACATATATATACATATACACACACATGTATATACACACAAAATTATACACACATACACAAAGATATTTGTTGCAGCATTGTTTATGATAGCAAAAGTTGAGAAATAACCACTGGGCACTGGTTAAATTTTCTGATTTTAAGCCACCCAGTCTGTGTTGTGGACCTATAGTAGCGGTGAGGGTAGGATAGGAGTAGAAGGAGGATTTGCACTTAGTTCCCTGTATGGCATTTTGTCCTATGTTCTGTTTTAGGACAAAATGCCATACAGTGAAACAAATGCACTCTGTGCCTCAGTTTCTTCATCTCTAAAAAAGGAGATGATTCTCACCTCCCAGGGTTGCTATGAGGATTATATGAGCTGATCCATGTCAAATACTTAGATGAAAAACTGGCACAGAGTGAGCACTGAGTAAGTTGACTATCCAGCATGCTATGTGTAACAGGGGGTGGACATGCACATCCCAGGGATGGGCTCATCAGCCATGTGAGGGGAGCTCTAGCAGTCAAGTTCAAGAAGCTTGGAGACAGAAAATAGGGTATGTCAGAAAAGGAGTCAAATAAGAATATATCAGAGATTGATCCCTAGCCAGGACCATGGGCAGAGCGGGCAGCTTGTTACATTGGTGAGCCTCCAAAGAGCCATACATGCTTTTTTCACACCCTGTGTGGATGTGAGCTAGGCCTGCGACTTGCTTCACTCAGCAGCATGTGCAGTGGGAACTCCTCCTTATGGAGACCTGTACTATCCTCACCAAGGGTGAAAACCCCAACTAAGCCAGCTCCTCCATCAGACCTCTAGATGAACAGCTGATGTTTAAGGTCAGCAGAAGAATCAACAGAGGACAAAAGTGTGCCACTTCCTTTTAAGGGGCTTTCCTAGGAGTTCCTCACACTTCCGCTTACATTCCTTACATTCCATTGGTTAAAACCTAGTCACAAAGCCACACCTGGCTTCAAGGGAAGTTGAGAAATGAAGCCTTAGAGCTGGCAACATTACCACTCTGAATAAAATAAATCCTATGGATGATAAAAATGTTCTGGAACTAGATAGTGGTGATGGTTGTTCAACCTCGTGAGTGTGCCAAATACTGAATTGTATACTTTAAAAGTGTATATTTTGCTATTTGAGTTTTACCACAATTTTTAAAAATTGGGCTTCTGTTTCTAAGGAATAAGGTGAACATGAACACTGGAGTAGGCAATACCACATCTACGCTGTCATTGCAACCACTTAATTGCATTAGGTCCCTCTCGGCTGTGGGGCACCAGGGTCGGGAATGTGGCACACGATTGGACTGGCTGGTCATGTGCACATCCTTAGTTGGGGGCTGGGGGCTGTGTCTAGGAGAAGCTGGGAAAGGCACTGGGTAGACATATAACAATTGTGCTGACATTTGTCGTTTGGACTCAGCTACCAAGCTTCCTTAAAGTGAGGCATAGCTGTGTTGGTAACCAGAGGGTCATACCTATTATCTGAAGCTCCTTAGTCACAAGTGGGTTTTGAGACAAGTATCCTTAGGTGGTGTAGGGAAAATTCAAGTTCCTATGGCCAGGATCCTCACCTGACCCTAAACTACGTGATGATGTAATTGGCCTACTGGTAGGCCAGTTGGCAATGAGCCATTATTGTTGGTGTTACTAAGGGCTCTGCCCAGTGCTCTGCCTGGAGACAGAGACAGAGACGAACTGCGAATGCTCCAGAGGCAGATGTGATTCCAGCACTAGACCTGCCACCCAAAGAATAAAGCTTGGTATAAATCCTTTTCCCCTTAAGTTCTCTTGTTGTTATTTGGTCTCACTGAATCCAGGGGGAACTTACCTGGGGGCAGTCCGCCTGAGTTGAGACAGGTGATCAGTATATATATAATGTCTTCTTAATGCAAAAAAAAAAAAATGAAGTTACAATACCCTGACTAGTTTTTCTAGAGACCATCATAGATAGAGTTCCATTAACCACTTCCCCATTTCATGGCCATTTTCTCCATTGTTTCCCTGAACATCCCAGGCCAAGCCAGGTATTTGCTTTTGAACTTGATCTGTTGGTTCTTTGTAAGCCACTCCCCACGCTAAGGATGGCTCTGTCTGAGAACACCCGGGGGAGTTTTGTCCAGATGGACCTGCATTTCCTCCACACCTCAAAAATAATGGGGTGGTTTCCTAACTTTCATGAAATGTTACCTAGAAAGGAAGGGGCAAGCAAAATGCAGAAAGCAAGGTGGGTGAAAACTAGACAGTAGCTTACCTGCTCTTCTGCCTGCAGGTCCCCAGAAGTCTGAGTCCTGCCCATGTGCCTGAAGCTCAGGGCAGGAAACAGAAGAGAAGGAGGCTAAGAAAGGGTTAAGTCTGCCCAGGTCTTTCAATGTGATGAAACCAGGGTGGACAGTCTGCCAAGAACAGGTCAGGTTCAAAACAGGAACCCCCGGGGTAGTGATAAATGGACACTGCTCTATAGATTTTACATGGAAAATGCTAGGGAAAAGTGCTGGAACTGATTTCTTACAACATTTTTTTTTTTTACAAATTACGTTGAAGAGGAAACACACAATGAGCTCTCCAGGTTTGCCAATGACACTAATCTCTTCCAGGCGTTGAAATGCTAAGGTAATGGGGAAACGCTGCAGGAAGCTCTTACAGCGCTTCCTGGGAGTGGCCGGGAACATGGCCCACAAAGAGGCAGGAGTAAAAGGGAGTTCTGGGAGAGCAGAGCAGATTTGCTGCCCTGAGTTCTCACAAGCACCACAAATATGCTTCCCAGGGTTCCTGCAGCGAGTGTTGGTGTGGGCAGTGGGGGAGAGGTGGGACGGGAGCACTGGGGTTCCTGACCCACTGGGAGCCCCTGTGACCGCCCCACTCTTTCTGGCTTATACACCGAAGTGGTGCTTTTCTGGATACCCTGCAGTCACAGAATGCCCTCTAGAACCCCTAGCCTGCCCCCCTTATGCAGTGCTTGCCTCCACAGGTTCTCTCCTGTTCTTGCCATGTCCCTCCTACCTGGTGCAGGAATTGTTGACTTTCCTGGGTTTCTGACCTTAACCCTCCTCTCTGCTTGGATGGAGTGTGGTGTGAGCTCACCTGTCCCTGCCTGGATCCTGCATCCTCTGGCATCATTTGGTCTTCCTATCCCTTTCAACAGACCTGACCTGCTGTACATCTCTTTGTCCCTAACCCCTCTCTCCTCCAACAAACATTCACTAGGAGAATAGAGAAGCCCCACCTCAAAAAATTTCTCTAGAATCAAGGCAGATGCTCACCATTCTGCTAATTCTTTGACAGGGGCTTCACCGTCTTACCTTCCCCGAGTCCCTTATAGCTGCTGGGATCTTCAGTCAGCATCAGGTACCTCAGCATGTCCTGCTCTGAATCTCACATATGTGTATTAAGTTCGTTTTATTTCACCTTGGCACGTCCCCTCCCCTCCACCCGCCTCTGCAAATGGTTCTGAATTTTGTTTTCAGGCACCACAACCAGAGATAACAAATGTTTTCCTGGTGTTTAATTTCCAGGCACCAGGGAACCACCCAGTCAGGCCTGGTCCCCACAGACTGAGGAGTTAAATTAGAGGATTCCTAGGAAAAGGAAAGGCTTCTAAGGGTAAGGGACTCAGCTTCATCCTACCACTCATGTTAATTACTGGATATTAAGCTGTGGCCTTTTGAGGGGCAAACCTTTCCTAAGTTTATATTGTTGGGAGGGCAACCAGTGACATAACTGATTCAGGCAGGGATCGTCAATACCAAAAGCATTAGGTGCAAACACATTGAGAAACAGAATATTTGCATGGTGCCAAAATATCACTCCACAGAATTACTTGTGACAAGGGGAAAAAATAACTTTATAAAAACAGCAATCTGATCAAGTGACCAAGTTTAATTTTATTAGTAGGAGGCCTACAACATAGTAGGGGGTTCCTGATGTCACATGATGTGAAATATTCTTGCCCCAGATGATTAATCTTAATCTATTCACCCTAATTTCTCAGCCAGGGTTCTAGGATACAAATGATCCCTAATGATCTAAGGCACTGGAATGAGTTCTCCAGAAAAACAGCACCAATAGGGGATGGGTAGGCAAATGTTTATACCTATATCTGTATACATATAAAAAAGTTTATTGTAATGAACTGACTCATGCAATTACGGAGGCTGAGAAGTCACACTATCTGCAGCTGGTAAGCTGAAGACTCGGGAGAGCCAGTGGTTAAGTTCTAGTCTGAAAGTCAATAGGCTCCAGCCTGGATATTAGATAATATTAGAATTAGATAATATTAGACCAGGTAGTAGATGAAAATAACTATGGATTTTCTTTGGCATAATAATGGCACTATATTTTTAGGAGGTGCATACTGAAATACTTAGGGGTGAGATAAGATTGATAAAACTTATTTTCAAACATTTTAGCAAAAAAAATACACATGTAGATAAAGCAAAAATGGCAAAATGTCAATTATTAAATCATGATGGTGGGGAGATGGATGGTCATTGTGCTACTCTTTCAAGTGTTCTGTGTGTGTTATGAACTACGTTTGTGTCCCTCCCGGATTTGTACAGTGAAGCTGCCCCGCAATATCATAGTATTTGGGGGTGGAGCCTTTGGGAGATAATTAGGCTTAGACGAGGCTGTGAGGGTGGGGCCCTGTTGTTAGGGAATGAATGTTTGTGTCCTCCAAAATTTATATGTTGGAACTCCATCCCCCTCAATGTAAGTATTAGGAGGTGGGGCTTTTGTGAGGACATTAGCATTAGATGAGGTGGTAGTGGTGGAGCCTTCATGAGTCAGACTAGTGCCTTTCTAAGAAGCAGGAGAGAGCTTGCCTCCTCTGCTCTGCTCTCTGCCAGGTGAGGATGCAAGAAGCTGGCAGTCTGCAACCTGGAAGAAGGCCCTCCCCAGAAGGTGACCAATGCTGGCACTCTAAACTTGGATTTCCAGCCTCCAGAACTGTGAGAAATAAACTTCTGTTGTTTAGGGGCCACCCAATTTATGGTGTTTTGTTATAGCAGCCTGGGCTATGGCAGACCTTCGTGATGGGATTCTTGCCCTTATAAAAAGAGGAAGAGATGCCAGAACTTTCTCCACCATGTGAGGAGACAGTGAGAAGGTGGCGGCCTCCAAGCCAGAAAAAGTGCTGTCACCAGACGCTGACTAGGCTGGCACCCTGATTTTGGATTTCTAGTCTTCAGAGCTGTGAGAAAACAAATCTCTGTTTTTTAAGCCCCCCAGTCTGTGGTGTTTTTGTTATGGCAGTCCACGCAGACACAAGAAGACAGCTCTCTACGAGCCCAGGAGAGAGGCCTCAGATAAACTCGCTTTACCTCACTTCACCAACAACTTTACCGCAAACGTCTAGCCTCCAGAACCATGAGACATTTCTGTCGTCTAAGCCACGTCATTAGGGCAGCCCTGGCAAACTAATGCGAGTATCATCTGCCATTGTCTGCTCATCCCTTAAAGCTCCCACACAGGAAGGAGGTCAAACGAGACAAAGGTGAAACCCTTCTGTGCTTCCTAATGTCCCAGCCCAAATATCTCTGTGTATTCCCCATGTCCCCGTTCTCTGAATTTCATGCTAAGACCTCTTTGGACATGTATTAGATACCAATAAATATTTATTGATGATTTCATGTAGATAGCATATTAATTTCCTAGGGCTGCCAGAACAAAGTACCACAAACCGGGTGGCTTAAAACAATGGAAATTTTATACTTCTGGAGGCAAGAAGTTCAAAATCAAGATGTCAGCAGGGCCACACCTACCCCGAACACTCTAAGGAAGGATCATTCCTCGCTTCCTCCTAGCTTCCGGGGCCCCAGGCATTCCTTGGCCTTTGGCGATATAACTCCTCCAATCTCTGCCTCTCCCTTCACAGCACTTTCTTTCCTGTGTCTCTGTCTTTCCTTGTTTTCTCCTCATCTTATGACACTAGTCATTAGATTTGGGATACAACCTACATCCAGGATGATTTCATTTCAATGTCCTTAACTAATTACAACTTCAAAGACCCTATTTTCAAATAAGGTCACATTCTGAAATTTGGGTGGATATGAATTTGGGAGGGACACTGTTCAACCTATAGTTGCAAATTACAGATAACCCCATATAATTAACTTAAACTAATAAAAATAATTATTGGGACAATTAACAGAAAAGTCTAGGAATATATGGAACGTCAAGAATGGCTTGACGAAGGAGCTCAGGTTCTTTCATGCAGATCTGTCTTTTGCTGGTTGGCCTTATTCTTACGTTTCATCATATGGCTTCTGGCAACTCCAGGCTCACATCATCCTTATCAGTAGCAACCCTGGAAGAAAGTATCCAGTACCTCTCCCTGAATGATATCAGCAAGCATCTCATGTGCATCATTGGATCTGATTCGGTTTCATGCCCACCTCTAAACCAGTCACTGCGGCCTGAGTCTATACCTCAGCTCTAGATCCAGGGACAGATTCAGTTCCATTGAAGTAGCCATCCACTAAAATGCTGGTTTTCTTCCATAGTCACAGGGCTCCTGGAAGGCAGCAGCTCTGGTTTTCATGTTTGTATTCGAGAGCCTGGGATAGCAGAAGTCCCTCAAATAAATATTTGTTGAGTTGTCTTGAATTTTTAACATGATTTAGTCTCTGAGGATTTTATCCACTATAAATCTGAGACCAGGGTGACTCCAACCCATCAAGATACTTCCTTTTGTAAAGCCCTATGTAGGTAGACCAGTTGACCAGCTTTTGTGAAATCATTTTTTTAAAACTTCCACAAAAGGGAACTGAGAAAAAAAGCTCATGTTTGGGTCGACACGACAGGAAAGAAACCCAAGTGGTAGGTGAAACTGAGAGACAAAGAAATACGTCCTCACCCCTCCACTTCATCCCAATACATACACACGGATCTCAGTATCTGCAGGGATAGAGTATTGTTATGCTCACATACCCTGGAGTCCTGGTGGATAAGATGAGGTTAGGTATGTGTCAGCCAGTGGTTTAGGTCTGAAGTGTTGTACCTTAAACACCCACAGAGGGCCTTGTATCCCAAGCCCCAGGAGAGCTGATGCCCAGAGGGTGAAATCAGACAGCCCTTTAACTAGATGAAGCTGGACTCAGTAACCACACTGTGGAGTTTAATTTACTGACCCAGATGTAGTATGCAGCCCACAAAACCTCATACCACAGCAAAGCTTTCCTTGTGCTGAGACAGCTGGTTGAGGGTGATGTCGCAATGATTCAGTTCTTAGTAAAGGGTCTGAAGAAATTAGGGGCAGGGCTATAGCCCTAAGACCACAGCCCCAAGAGACCTTCCTGTTTATTCCAGGGAGAGAGAAGGGGAACCTTCAGTTTGTGGGTACTGTGTTTCATCAGAAGGGACAAGGCTGGGGCTTTGGGTTTGAGCTGTGTATACACAGTCCACACATGATGGTCAGGCAATTTACTTAGACTGATAATTCAGACTTAACCACACAGGCCAAAAGCATTTTTGGAGATGGTCTTCAAACTGTGTGAATTCAAGCCCTATTTCTCCTTGATTCCACTTTGAAATAGGACTAGGTTTATAAGAGGAAGCCTACTTCAACAAAACGAATTGAAAACTGTGGGTTCTGAGGACTTCCCATTAATCATAGCAGATTGAACGTGTGCATATGTCTCAGCTTCTTCCCAAAAGCCCACTAAAATGCAAGTAAAGACTTTAAAAAAATTTAAAAGCGTATATCCATAGGAGAGATAAGAGTAGAAAGAAGGATGAAAAAATCCTAGCTGAAGCTATCAATGTTTAAGAGAAATAAATTTACTTTGGATGCATTTCCCTAATGTGACATATACATCTAATAATAATGTGTTCATCACTGTCACATCGGTCAGCACTCACTGAAATATTCGCCATCGTTGTGTGACCGTATGTGTGTGCTGTTGGTTGGTTTAATTTTACATGAATTTATGCTCTCCAAAGAGCCCATCTTAGAGATCTTAGAGTATGTTGGCTGAAAGAAGACAGCAGGGGATGTAAATATATCTGTGTGAGTCTATAACATCAAGTAGTATTTTTCAACCCCAGCAGTGCATTAGAATCACCTTCAAGTGCTTATTGAAATGGGAATGCTTATTAAAAATACAGATCCCTGTGCCCTATCCCAGATACAGGAAACAGAACAGGATTGTGGACGGGGGACTTGCCAGGAATCTGTTTTTCCTTCACTTTTTATTTTGAAAATGTTCAAATTTATAGAAATGTTGAAAGCATACAATGCTCACCCCTATACCTTCCACCAAGATTCCACAGTTATTAGCGTGTCACTATATTTGGGTTCCCCACCCCCCTCTGCCTATGAAAAATCTTTACTGAGACACATGTAAGTAAATTTCAGACATCCTGACATTTCACCTTTGTTGTGGGTTGAATTATGTTCCCCCCAAAGATAGGCTGAAGTCTCAACCCCTGGTACCAGTGAATATGACCTTATTTATAAATAGGGTATTTGCAGATGTTACCAAGTTAAGATGACAGGATACCGGATGAGGGTGTGTCCTAAATCCAAGAACTGGTGTCATTACAGTGAGAGAGAAATCTGAACACCAGAAGCCAGGAAGGATCTTCCTCTAGAGCCTTAAGAGGCATGGCCCCGCTGATACCTCGGTTTCAGACTTCTAGCCTCCCAAACTGTGAGAGGTTTTCCGTTGTAAAACACCCAGTTTTTGATCATTTGTTACACCAGTTCTAGAAAACTAATATAACCTCTAAGTACAGATGTTACCAAAATGCAGGTATTTATTTCATAGGAGTAAGGACATTTTTCTCATAGCCAAAACCATGATCACATCTAAGAAAATTAATAATAATTCTATAATATTGTAAGTCCGGGGAGAGGAAATCCCTGGGCAAAATACCTCTAAAAACCAAAATCAGTCAAAGGGAGAAATAAAGTTTAAAACCCATTTATTGCTTACAAACTTCAGTCCAGGGCAATGTGTCTCCTCTGCTCCTGAAGAAGCAAGCAAGCCAGCAAGCAAGCCAGCCCCTCCCTTTAAACTCTCAGGTTCAGACTTGCCCTCAGTTGCCCAGGTAATTATCCATTAATATGGAGATGACCTTCTCTCCACCCCTGAGGATATGCAAATACACTAAAGCCAGGCAAGATATTCTGGAAATGTTACAATTTTACCCACAGGACACCCCTCCAGAAATCTCGCCTTACAATCTACTCGTTCCCCTTCTTCCACAATGGTCCCTGGGCAAGAAAACAAGCACTGTGACCAGACTAATGACATAACAATAGCAACAGCAATAAATATGACAATCCTCAGGCCCGATGATTCAGCTAGGTTCAAAGTCTTATGCAGATTAAGTCCACAGGCAGGCAGTAGCCGAGGGTTCTGAGCAATCATCATGCAGCAGCTGCAGCCGGGGGGCACATTCAGGCCACAAGGACTGTAGGAGAAAATAACCTTAAGGGCGATAAGATACATGTTTTAATGACACCAGCATAGGCAAATCTTGTCCATCAGGTAGGATGCATGCAAGAGAGTGGTCTTGTGATAAAACAGTGCCAGGAATGGGATCTCGTCCTGGTCTACTATACCAGACTTTCACCTCCCTCCCTGTAGGATTTACAGGTGGGTCAATATACAGGGCTATGGGAGGTACATGCACTGGCCATAAAAGATAAAACTTCCCCGCAAGATGCTCTTACCTCCTGGACGTTTTGGGTGCACTACCGTGGCCTTTGGGGGCCATTCATTTGTTACTCCAGGAATACACACGAGGCCAGCTTCCAGGCCTTTTCCCCAAGGTGCCAGAAGGGGCAGCCGTCACTGTTCCATGTGTCAAAATGTCCAGGGCCAGGTTCATTCAACAATGTCTCCAGGGCTTAATGCAGTGGGGCTGGCAGCAGGATGTTGCTCTGCTGGCCATATCCTGGCTTCAATAACTCGTCTTTGGGTTGAACATACAATTATATAGGAGAGGCAGCAAGGTGTGTGAGCATATCCACAGGCTCAAGGCTCCTTTATGTGACTTCTCATTCAAACGCCGTAGCACCGTCCATAGGTGAACTGACCAACCCCGAAGACAACTGGTGTCCAACTTCAGGCCAAATTTCAACAAACTGTTGTACCTCTCTATCATGCCTGCCCCTGTAGGATTATATGGTACATGAAATTTCCACTTTATTCCTAATTGCTGCACCCATTCTTGTAACGCATGTCCAGTAAAGTGGGTGCCTTGATCGCTCTCAGTCACCTGCGGCCGGCCATAGCCCACAAAGAGATGTCCAGGCCCCTCTTGGTGGTTTGCTGATGTGCACAACGTGGAGGAAAAGCAACCAATAGTCCAGTAGCCGTGTCCACACAAGTCATGGCATACTGATATCCTTCTGATATGGGCAGAGGCCCAATATAGTCTATCTGCCACCTGACAAGGGGTATTGGCCCCCTTACTATTGTCCCGTGTTGCTGTGGGACTCGGTGTAAGTCCCTCTTAGAGCACACAAGGTACTCCTTCTGGGCTTTGCTGACTTCTTCAAAGGTCAATGGCAAGCCCCACCAACGGGCTACAGCCCACATTGTTTTTTGCCCCGCATGCAACAAATGCTGGTGCAGCCATTGGCCCACATCAGAGGCAGGCTTTCCTTTTAGCAGCGCACCTGGAACAATTGTGTCTGCTTCATCATTCCCTGGGGATGCCAAAGGCTAATGCCCAGTCACATGATATATAGTCACAGTTTTAGTCTGACCAGAGGCCCATAGATCTTGCCACAACTCTTGCCCCCAAAGGGGCTGGTGACCAACCATCCAGTTGGCATGATACCATGTTGGTAGCCTCAGGGTCAAGCCCCGATAGACGGCCCAGCTGTCAGTGCAGACAACTATGGGTAAGTCTCCTGGGTGATCACAAGCCATACTGCCCACAACTCAGCCCACTGACTGCTCTTCCCCTCTCCATCCTCCATTCATATTGTCTGTCTCAGGTTGGAAAGCCACAGCCCTCCCCTTCGGGGGCTGCCCACCACTGGAGCCGTCTGTGTACCAAGCATCTTCAGGTATAGGGGCTTTTCCCTCCTGACAAGGAGTCTTGGCTACCAAGGGCTGAAAAGCAAGTTGTTCCTGCTTTCCATTGGTAAAGGTCACTGGCCCCAATAAGCGCTGGAGTTCTCCACTTAAGGGGCTAGTAGAGAGGGTGCTGCGCTGCTGTAAATATGCGCCCCATTTGGCCAGTGTAGGTGTCTGTGCCACCCCACTCTGTGGCCTTTGGGTCCAGTCTCACACCCACCCCACGATGGGATAGGTGGTTATTACCTTGGTCGGAGCAGTTCCAGCAATGGGCTCCGTAGCCAGCAAGGCATGGTACACAGCAGCCAGTTGCTTCTCTGTCAAGGTGTACCAGACCTCTGCTCCTTTCCATAGTTGTGACCAGAATCTAATAGGTTGGTGTGTCCATTCAAGCCGCTGCCAAAGACCCCATCCATAACTATCTTCGGTTACATGAACACCTAGTTCACAGGGCCTTGATGAGTCCATTACATTCAAGGCCTGTATGGCCTTGACTGCCTGCTTGGCAGCAGTAAAAGCAACTGCACATGTCTCATCCCAGTCCCATCTGATGCCCTTTCGTACCAACTGGTATAAGGGCTTCAGAATTTGTGCCAAGTGCGGGATAAACACTCTTCAGTAGCCTGGAAGAACCAAGAACTGTTGTAATACTGCCACAGTGGTAGGGCTGGGGAGAGCCTGGATCTTGTCTACGACTGCTTCGGGAACTTTAGTTTTACCCGACCAGACAACCCCCAAGAATTTCGCAGACAAACCAGGTCCCTGAACCTTGGTGCTGTTCACAGCCCATCCTTTTTCCTGTAGATGTTGCAACAATCTAGGAACTGCCCCTTCTAAATCTGAAAGAGAATCAGATGTGAGCATAATATCATCAATGTAGTGATAAAACCGCACTGTTTGCAGTTTCCTCCATGTGGCCAAGTCCTGGGCTACAGGTCCATGACAGATGGTGGGACTGTGGAGATATCCCTGTGGAAGGACAGCGAATGTCCACTGCCGGCCTTCCCACATGAAGGCAAACTGTTCCTGGCTTTCCTGTGATGTGTCAATAGAGAAGAAAGCATTAGCAAGGTCTACGACATAATGATATGTTCCCAGTTCATGGCTGAGGGTGTCCAGAATGTCTGCTGTAGAGGGTCAGCAGCATGCAAAGGGGGTGGGACTTTATTCAATTCCCTGTAGTCCACAGCCATACACCAGGAGCTGTCTGGCTTTCTCACTGGGCACGCTGGGGAATTAAAAGGACTATGAGTGGGCTTTATGATGTCTACACTCTCTAACTCCTGTAGAGTTTCTCCAATTTCCTTGTGCCCCCCAGGCAGTTTATACTGCTTAGTATTTGTCACCCGCTGAGGTACAGGCAGAGCTACAGGTGGGTGCTTAGCATGTCCCCTCAGAACTGCCTTTACCACATGTAACTTCAGTCTGAACTCACCTGCAGTGGTCTGTAACCACAGGCCCTGCAGGATATCTACCCCCAAAATATATTCAGGGATGGGAGAAATGTACACAGTATACTCCTTTGCGGGTAAACACCCTATCCCTAGTGAGATTTGGGCTTTCTTCACTCTAACTGCCTTACCCCCATAGCCATCTATCTCAGCAGGGGTCCCGGGAAAACACTCAGGCTTGCCATGAATCAAAGAACACTCAGCTCCTGTGTCCACCAGTGCCAGGACACACATTGTACATTCACAGGGGACCAATGAATTGCTAATTCTACATGTGGCCTCTGGTCCCCACCATGTCCCCCAAGGTGGGGACTTTGACCTCCCCCTTAGTCGAACTGTGATGCCTGATCATCCTCCTGTGGGGGTGAGGGCTCAGGCAGAACCTGAGCACTGTCTCCCATGAAGTTTTGCAGGGACACAGGCCGGGCATGAGGCCTTGACTCTGGTTTCTGTGTCCTGGACCTCAGAGGCTGGAACTGCTGCTCTGGCTTTAATTGGTGCCACAGTTCTAACAATATTCCATTGGGCTTCCTACCAAGTTTTTCTTTCACTACCCCAGCATTTATCAAATCAACCCACATCTGGGTCCTCGAGACCTTCACAGGGCCTTTTGCACTTCTCCGTACTTCCCTCCGTGCCCTTATTGTTTCAACCTCCCCCAGATCTGCTGGAGTACGAACAGCCTCACTTATGGGTGGGGTTGCCCTAGATGTGGGGCAAGAGTATTCACTAGGGACCCAAAGAGGTGTGGGAGCTCTATGCAGCACCAGGTTTCCCATTCCTGTAGTGAACACCTCATCAGGACCCTGGGGGGCCATATTATAGATGATGTTTTCCATACCAATTCCCACAATACCTGTTGGAGCTCTGTATACGTTTTCCAACTACTGGGAAAATATGGTAAATCACCCTGATTAGGCCAAACTATCCTGATGGCAGCTGTCAGCCATTCCAGGAGTGTCTGATTCCATGAGGCGTTATGGGCATTTTGCAACCGCTGCCGGTAGGAAGGGTGAGTCGTCAGGGAAGCCATTCTACTCATTTCAGTACCCAACAGAACGCTGTTTTCCACCCCCATATCCCAGAGACATAAAAGCCATGTAGGCAGAGATTCCGATGGCCTCTGCCCATACGGGACGCTGTGTCCACCAGCTCATCTGCATGGAGTGTTCCACAACCTGGGGAGGGGGCCTCACCTCCCGCTGAGGAGCCTGCAGTCGTTTCATTTTTATTTTCTTAATTACAGCTGGGTGGGCCTTTAAAACAGGAGAAGATGGTACCTCTGGGGGTGGCCTGGGTAGCAGATCCGCCAATGGCCCCGCCTCCTCCTCTTCTCTCTCGGGCTTCTCCACCAAAGGCTCCTCCTCCACCATTTCCGGGCTGAAGGCACTCCTCTTTCCTCCCCCTCCCCCTGCCCTCCTGCAACGCGGCTTTTCCTGCCATCTCCCCCTCGCTGCTGCTAAGGAATCTTCTAGGAGCGTGACCTGCCTTTTCAGTAACTGCCTCTCCTCTTTAACAGCATCCCATAGGTGATCGCCCAGCTCCTCCAAGCGATGCTGAAGTGGTCTCTCTCCCGCCTAAGTCCCTTGATAATCCTCTTTCTCCTATATAACATTTTCCACTATTTCGATGAAAATAGACCCTACAATGGCAGCCACTACACAGCCCCCTAAGGTCTCCAAGCAGTCTTCCAACTCATGGAGGGCTAATTCTGCAGCTTCCAGTGTTTCTACCCCTCCCCGGTTCTGGGGAAGGCCCCACCCCTCTAAGAGGTACTTTACCCTAGACCAATTCCCCACTAGGGGCTCCCAACTTGGAAGCCCCACAGCTGGGGGGATAAGAACAGGTGAAGTGGCACCTCTGCCCCTGCATCCTCTGGGGCCTCCCCACCACCCACAGGAGCAGCCCTCTCAAGGTCGCACCCGTTAGGACAGATTTCAGGTTCAGAGGCACCCTGCCGACTGCTGCCAGATATAAGTCCGGGGAGAGGAAATCCTGGGGCAAAATACCTCTAAAAACCCAAATCAGTCAAATATCCAGTCTATATTCAAAAGGATCCAATTGTCCTCAAAATATCTTTTGTAGATTTTTTTTTCTTTTTTGGTCAGGACCCAATCAAGGTATCTTATATTCATTTGATTGCTATGTCTCTCTATGTTCTTTTATTCTGAAGTAATCCACCTTCTTTAATGACATTAACTTTTGAAGTATCTGTGTGTTAAAGAAAAATTATTCTCAAATGATAAGGAAGACTTTATTCAAGTTTATTGCAATAGGGGAGACAGATGGGGTGCAACTCCGAATGCAGGTAGAGATCTGTAGCCAAAGAGCAGGAGGAGGAGGCCAGTGAGTGGAAAGTACCAAGAGGAGACATCAGGGTACGGGATTCTTGCCAAAATAGTCTAAAGGATTCTTGCTAAAAACATCAAAGGTGGGGGATGAGGAATTTGATCAAGTGTCAAGGACAGTTAGCAGGATTCTTTGCTGAGCCTGGGCTGGGCAGGCCCAAAAGGGTGGGGACCAAGGTCAAAGCCTAGTCAAAGGGGGTTCAAAGGAGTCTGACTGAAGTCTGCTCAGAAAGAGAGTGTTAGTCACAGGTCAGTTGTTTTATAGTATGTTCCACACTGTGAATTTGTGTTTTTGATTCTTCCTGGTGTAATTTAACTTGGTCCTCTATCTCCATATTTCCTGTAAATTGGAATGGAGGTCAGGAGGCTTGATTAGATTCATGTTAGTCACTTTGGCAGGAGTAATTCATAGGAGGTCTGTGTATTTTGGGTCACATCACATCAGAAGATGCGTAATCGCTGCACAGTTAGTGATGTTCAGTTTCATCACTTGGTCGCCATGACGACTACCACATATCTCCATTGTAAAGGGAAATTTCCACCTTGGTAATTTGTAAGTCAACTGCGTGATACTTTACCCCAATGTAAATATCTTACTCTTTAATAACCTTTCGTCCAATGGTTCCATTGATAATCTTTGCCTACATCACTTATTTTATTGGGGGCTGCAAAATAGTGATTTCCAATTCTATCATTCCTCCCATATTTATCAGCTGGTATTTGCTTTCCTTTCCCTCTTGTTTTGCTTATCACTATGGATACATGGATTTTGCTTTATTGATTGTGTTGTCAGTTATAGTCAATATTCATTTTGATACTCCTGTTGTCCCAAATTTGGCCAGTAGCTAACACCTCTGTCTTTGAGAACTTCCTGTCCTGTGACGCAGTCTGATGCATTAGGCTTACTTTCCCTGTCCCAGACTTGGGATCATCCATTTCTCCAAGGGGCAGAAAACATGGCCATCCTTCTCAGCTACCCCCACAAGTAAAGTGTCACTTTTCTTACCCATTTAAAATAAGCTTAACAGTAGCTAATGTTTATTAGGTCTGTGTGCCAGGCACTGTGTGTTTTCCATGTATCATCTCACTTAATTCACATATTGATTCTTTACAGTAAATACTCTTACTTATCCCCATTTTACAAATGAGGAAACCAGGGTGTGGAGAAGTTAAGTAAATCGCACAGGGCCATTCAGCTAGCAAGTGGAGGAGTTGACATTGGAATTAAGATCATTCTGACTCCAGAATCAAGCTTGGAACCACCATGCTATATTGCCAGTTTTGCCACAAAAAAAGAAAACTCCTTAAAAGGAAGTGAACTTTATAATATCTACAATTAAAAACAAAACCCGTGCTTTAAGACGGTAGGCATTAATCAAAATTTAAAGAAAAAAATCGAGAAAGCTGGTACCTTTCTCATTAATTCTAAATTGCCAAGAATCACAGGTCAAGATAACCTGGGTCAGGCCTGCAGCACAATGAGAAAGCTTTCTGACAGCTCACCCAGAGCCTTGTCATGGAATGAATTGTTGCAGGGACTTTGGACCAAGTTAGTGTTAAAAGCCTTTCCAGCTTCTCACAGCCGAAGCAGTGTTTTCTGCTGCTGGGGTGGTCCGTTCAGGGCTTAAGCTGTCCAGGTTACTGAATGGGAAGCTAGGGGAAGAGGGAACACGGCTGTGGTTATGTAACTGTGTCCTGGTTCTTAGCGTCCCAGGAGGCCAGGGAAGCCAGGAGGGGGCTCTGATTGCCTGGAGGAAGGGGCCCCTTTTTCTACCCTGCACAAAGGTGCCCTGTGGGTTAACGGGGGCCCTATCTCAGTCAAGTTCTTCAAACATGAAAATGACTGTTCTAGGTTCAAGGGTGAGTGACTCTATTACCTCTTAATGAGAGAAAACTTCCTTCTCCCAACAGGAATTTCCAGTTGTAGCTATTAGCTGAGGTGTAACCCGAAATTTAAATGTAATTACATTTCTTAGAGCTAAGTTGCCCCTAGCAACCTGCCAGTTTCCTGCTTTCCGCCTCTAGAGGAGTCTTGGGCCTTTTACTCTTTTCCTGCTTTTGACCGTAGGGTTCAGTGGAGCCTTGGGTGGTGTCTAGTTAAGTACCCTACCCCAGGACACCGGTCTCCAGCTGTCTTCTCTCATCCCCTCCTTCCTTAGGTCTTTGCCTGGGCAGGAAGAGGGACTGGAGAATCCGAGAGGTGGGAGGAGGGTATGCGTGGGAGTGACAGGTGACCCACCAAGATAAAGAGGAAGAATAAACAGAAGCATATGGCCTTCAGCCCAGGTCCCCAGCCCCCTGAAAACAGGAAACTGGGATGGCAGTTTGTCTCCAGGGCTGGGCCTGGCCTCCTTGGAACCAGGAGCTGGGTAGGGCTTCTTAGTCCTCACCTCGCCAGTGGACCCTGTTTCCCCTCCTTGGAGACAGGCCAGAGGAACTTTCCCTCCAAACGGGTATAAATCAAATATATTCACATTCTATCTGTTATCATTGCCAGTGGCTCCTCTAAATTTTAAAAGATGTGCACAGACAACCATTCTCCTGTGAACTACAAAGATGGAGACTGTACACACATACATGCACACATTTAGTTGAGGCTGAGATTAAAAAGCCCTGAGGTGACTCCAATTCCCTGGAGTAATCGTCCCCCAAAGTTATGGGACCCTCCCTCCATAGGAAGGATTGTCCAAGTTTTGCCTAAGTTCTCAGGCCTGGGGTAGAGTGAGAGTGAACAAGAAACCTCCAGGATCCTGTCTGGCTCTAAAAATCCTGAGACCCTCAGGGCTGTTTCAGGCTACCACCACTCCCAATCAGGAGGGATGCAAGCCATAGCCAGGTGTGGAGGGCTGGGGCTTGGGGCCCAACCGTGGAGTTGCCCTTAAAAAAAAAAATTATCATGGACCCTGAATGGACTTAAAATTTATAATTTTTAATATTACCTAAATATGCACAAAAATGTTCACGTATTAAGCCTAGGTATAAACTCTGTGTGCTTGTATGTATCATAATCTAGGATCATGAAATTCAAGCAGGAGGGAAGGAAGAAATCAGGGTCTTACCCATCCACCTCCATCCACCTCCAGGGGTGTCCCCACTAGGGGCTTCTGTTTCTCCCAGACAGACCCACTGTGACCCACTGTGTCCAGCTTTGGCTGGGTGATCTCTGGCCTCCGCTAACACCACCCCCACTTCTGTCCCTCCAGTGTAGGGGTGGTGGTGGCTTCCTGCTGGTGTCCATCTCTGGGTTACCTCGCCTCCTCTCCCCCATCTGGATTCTTGGCTTTTCCACCCTGGCAAGCTTGCAGTGGGGAGGCAGCACTTCCCAAGGGCGGAGACCCTTTTCTTAGGTTTCTTTGGGTGGCTGCCCCAAAAGTGAACTCTAACGGCTGGGTTTGCGTGCGGAGAGGTGACTGGGGAGTGGGCTCAGCCGCAGCTCTAGGGGGGTGAGCAGAGCAGGACTGGGCGGAGGGGGACGCTGAGATGCAGTGCAGTGGCGACACCCCCCGAGCCTGGGAGGAGCTCTGAAGCCAGGGTGGCCCTTCGGGGTCACCCGAAAGAGAGGCAAGGAGTTGGGTTTCTGACACAGCCCGGACCCCCCGCGTGGTGGACTTGGACTGGGGCGGACTCCAGGAAGGGGCCGGAGGGGGACACTGGAGGCAGCTCTCTTCGGGCAGGGCCATTCCTGCGGAGGGACTGGTTGTGGGTGTCTTCACCTGGGCAGAGGCCACACAGTCCACCTCTGCAACTTACTAATTCTGTGACATTGACTACGTTTCTTACCCCTGCTTAGCTTGTGTTTCAGTTTCCTCATCTGTGAAAAGGGAAACTGTGAGGATCGAATGAGACTGGTGCCCACTGGGGAGGAAAGGCCTCTCCCCTCTGCTGGCTTCCCTCCTGGGAGCTGCTGTGATCCGTGTGGTCAGCACCCAGGACCCTGGTTCAGCTCCATTTCTGGGGGGGCGAGGTCCTGTGTGATCAACGGGATAAAGAGCATGCACCAGGTGTGGCCCTTTCTCCTACTTTCTGTCCCCAGAGGCAGGGTGTGTCTTGCTCTCCTCACGGAGTTTCTAGCTCCGGGGACTGAAGGAGGGAGCTGAACCGAGGCCCTCTTACAGCCTGGCTCCCTGCCGCCTCGTCTTCCGGGCAGGAGTACTGGCTGGTCGGGACTTGTGCTGCGTGGCGGGGCAGTAAGAGCGTTGGATCCTGGTGTCCTGAGCCTCAGCCCTGCCCCGGGGGTGGGGGGTTTGTCAGGCCCTGTGGGGTGTGTCTTTATCCTCTGCGTGCTGATCCCAAGGGCCCCGCAGGAAGGGAGTGAGGATGAGCCAGGGCAGAATTCAGGCACCCCTCGGCCCCCCAAATCCACCTGCACTCTCAGCAGTAGAAACGATGGAAAGAAATAAATAGAATGGAATGGCGGCTGATGGAAGGGAACAGCAGCGCCCCGAACTTCTTCACAGTCCCCCTGGTATATACGGGGACTCGATGTTAGACAAGGCCCCTCCTCCAGGTGGGAGCCCCATGAGTGCTTACCTTAGCAAACAGACAGTACCTCTGTGTAAAATGGAAAAGGCCCCAGGCCCCCGCTGCCCTTGAGGCGCACTGTCCAATCTGCGCAACCCCATGGTATGACCCTGACTGAAAGCCGCACTGGAGGCCACAGGCCCCTTGCCCTGCCTCTGGCCTGCCAGCTTTCCCACCACACCAGATCTAGGGGTAGCCTTGTGCTCTGCACGTTTTGTGTGGTTCATGTGCTAATTATGGACAGTCAGGTTATATGCCACACAGCCTATCTTCTCACACATCAAACATCTCTGCCTTAGAGCCTTAGATGTTGCTTTCTGTTGGTGACATTCATAGATTCACTGAGCCCTGCAACTGCAAGGAACCAGATAGATTACTAATCACTGATGAGTGACAGGGGCACCAAGCCTTTCCTTTGGGGACAGACCCTCCCAGACACAGAAGCACCCTAGCCTGGCAGCCTCTGTCCCATGAGTCTACCCTGCCAGTCATTGCTTTGCTCAGAGCCAATGCCTAGTAACTCATGTCATCTGTGGACATGGACGATAGCGTCCTGTCCGTAAGGCATGTCCCTGGCAAGGTGGTGTGGGTAGAGCAGCAGTCAGGAGCTGGATGATTCTGGCCTGGATTTCGCTGGAGTTGTTCCGTCTGGAACCCAGTGCTGACCCTCATGACTTTTCTTAAGAAAACCGACACACCCACAATGGGTCTGCTTTCCTTCATGGCAACACTGACAGTAGCTGAGCAGCGTCACCCCCTGCAGACCTGCAGGGATGGCCTTCACCCCAGTTTAATAGGGAAGTAGTAATTATGTACAGTCAACCTGAATTTTAATCCTGGGTCACTTATTAGCTGTGGGACCTTGAAAAAGCTATTCTCTGTGCCTCGGTTTCCCCATCTGTCAAATAGGATGATGAAATAGTAGTATCCATCTTACAAGGTTATTATAAGAATTAAGTAAGTGTTTATAACAGCACATGGCACATAATATATGTTAGATATTGTAATGACAACAGGTGAGCTTGCATTAGGTAGAGCAGACATTCATGTAAAGTTTCATCTATGAGATGTCCCCTCCCCTGAGCAAGGCAATCTTCCAAACTGCCAGGGCACATGGGGCAGCCCCAGTTCCTGGTCTTGCCCTGTTCTGAACTCTGAAGGAAGGGAAGCCCTGTGAACAACCAGTCATGCTCCCTATCAATGACCTCCAAGAGAATATCCTTATGTCCCAAGGCATCTTCATTCCCCTAAGCAAAGTCTGTCAACAGCAAAGTCTTCCAAGGCGTTACTGGACATTCTCTCCCAGACTGACTCCTGCTCAGAGTAATGAGTTCCATTGGCTTACCACCCACCAAACGGAGTCAGGTTTTCTTCTGTTTATTCCTCAACATAATTCTCTCAAGCTTTTAGAAGTGCCCCTGGTTCTAGTTCAGGATCCGTGAGTTCATGACCATCTTAACCATGACGTTCATGATCAAACAGCTGCTGTGCCTTCTTAGCCTTTATCTTCCTAGATGGAAGAATGCTTGATGTGTCATTCTTTATTTTTATGGCAGCTTCCTTATTTCCTTGACAACTTGGCTGGCCCTTCCTCTGGTTTTCCACTCTTTCTTGAGGTGTTGTAAGCACATGGGACGGAAATCCCTCACCAGCTGTAAATTCATGCTATGCCACTTTCTATTATAGTCTGATGCATTTCCAAGTACTAAATGAGAATTTCAGTTCAATACATGCAAATTGCAGTTATTTTGTTGAAGAAAGCTGGAAAAAGGGGATTGGCAGATTGGAAAAGGAAAGAGTAAAAGCAACAGGCAGTGCACAAGCAGAGGAGCTTGCCATAGAGGTGTGGGAAGGACACAAGGTGAGATCCGAGACCTCTGGCTCAGAACCCCACCCTGCAGCTGCCTGTCCTACCCAAGGATGCCCGTCCAGGGGGCAGGCTGAGGCTGGAATCTGGTCATCACCCACTCACCATGGTCCTGCATCAGCCAAAGGGAGTCACCTTTCCCTGATCTGCAAAAAGACTCCTTGTGGACAGCCATGTCCATTCCTGCATTGGTCAGTAAGGGACAGCTGTGTCATCTAGACAGCGAGGGCAGAAAAACCCAAGTCAAAGCTAGGCACTGGGTCCTGATGCGCTCTGCCATGAAGTATTCATCATCGTTCATCCAGTGGGTATTGAGCATCTCCCATGTGCTCAGCACTATTTTAGGTGTTGAGAGACAGTGGTGAATAAGACAGACATGGCTCCTGCCTTCTTGGAGCTCACATTATGGTCAGGGAAACAAATTAACAAGGTAAATTTAGATACTACAAGCACCATAATGGTCTAGACCAGGGATGGCAAATCCCTTAGGGTCAAACCTGGCCCTTCCCTATTTTTTGTAAGGCCCATGAGCTAAGAATGACTTTTATATTCTAAAGTATTGTAAAGCAAAACAAACAAAACCTTCAAAGTCATGCAAATCCTAATTGTCTACTATCTGGCCCTTTACAGAAAATTTTGCTGAGCCCTGATCTGGACAGTGACTTGAGGTGGTAGGGTGGTCTAATGGGCTGCCTCCCCAACCCCCAGCCATATCTCCCCAAGCCTTGAGATTTGGGTGGCATGGGCTTTACCTGCCTAAGCCTAACTAGGGTCCTTTTAGCAGTTAACTGGTTCAGGGGTTGGTTCAGGGTTATGCCAGTCAGTGTTTGGGATTCTCCTAGGCTAAGGGATTGGTTAGGTGAAGTCCAGTTCTTTCCTTTGAGTGTTGGAGGACAAGAAATTCTCTTTCTGGGTGGGGTGGGATATGGACGTGAAGCCAGGGATTGCTGCAGCTATTTTGCTAGTGGACAGGAGATCAGCATGAGGATAAAGCTGATTCACTGCAGAGGAGACTGCCCAGAGAATCACAGAGAAGAGGATCCAGGACCCGGACAATACCCTGTCTGGACTCTGATTGGCTTCTGGACTTATTAGTTCCACAAGGCAATACATTTCCATCTATTTAGGCCAATTTGGGTTTCTTATTTTTTGACCAAAAACATCCTAACCAATGTATATAGTCAAGAAAGGAAGTGGTTGTTGAGCGGAGACATGAATGAAAATGAAGATCCTATCGCTGCACTACCTGCAATAGCCAAATATGGAAGCAACCTAAGTGTCCATCAGTAGGTGAATGGATAAAGATGTGGTACATACACACAATGGAATATCATTCAGCCATAGAAAGAAAAGAAATTCTCCCATTTGCAACAATATGGATGGATCTAGAGGGTATTATGTTGAGTAAAATAAGCAAGGTGGAGAAAGACAAATACCATATGATTTCACTTATTTGTGGAGTATACAAACAAAGCAAAACAGAAGGAACAAAACAGCAGTAGATTCACAGACACCAAGAAAGGACTAATGGTTACCGAGGGGGAGGGGTTGCAGTGGAGGGTGGGGAGGATGAAGGGGCACAATAATTCACAGTCACAACATAAGTTGGTCACGGGGACAGTAGTGTAGCATGGAGAATATAGTCAATGATTTTGTAACATCTTCCTATGCTGACAGATAGTAACCACACTAGTGGGGGTGAGGATTTAATAATATGGGTAACTGTTGAACTACTGTGTTGTATATTTCAAACCAATGTAAGATTGTATATCAACAATACTTAAATTTAAAAAAAAAGAAAGAAAATGAAGATCTGCAGGAAGAACCTTCCAAAAGACGAAAAGACAAACGCACATACCACATGGTGTGCATGAGCCAGGCACGCCTGGAAAGCAAGATGGTCAGTGAGCCATGGGGAGAGTGGTATCAGGTGAGGTAGAGAAGTTGGCCAGGTATGGTGGCCATGGAGAGGAGCTTAGCTTTTGCTCTCAGTGCAACAGGAAGCCATTGTTAGTTTGTTTTTAAATTTTTAACTCATTTTTATTGCTATACAACAGTACAGTGCACAAAGCTTAAAGGCATGGTTTGATGAATTTCAGTACCTGCACACATGTATCTCCATCACCCAGATCAAGAATGTTTTGAGCCCCTACAAGCAGACAATACAGATAAATATAATTTACAACCTCTGCCTGTGCACTGCCTGCTGCTTTTACTCTTTCCTTTTCCAATCAGCCAGCCCCCTTTTTCCAGATTTCTTCAACAAAATGACAGCATGTGCATGTATTCAACTGAAATTCTCATTTAGTACTGAAATGCATCAGACTAATAGAAAGGGGCATAGGGTGAATTTATGGCGGGTGAGGGATTTCCGTCCCATGTGCTTACACCTCAAGATATAAAATATAGATAAATATAATTTAGAAATTTCTTGGAGCCACATTAAAATGAGTAAAAAGAGGTGAAATGAATTTTAATCATTTATGTGATTTACCTCAGTGGATCCAAAATATTGTTTTAACATGCAATCAGTGTTAAAGAGTGTTAGTGAGTTATTTCATTTTTTCCTAGGTCTTTGAAATACAGTGTGCAGCACACCTCAGTTTGGCCTAATCACACTGCAGGTGCACAGTAGTCACATGTGGCTACTGGCTACTGGATGGACAGGGCAGGTCTAGGAAGTAAGGTGAGAAAAATGGCAATGAAGCAAACTGCATCCATTGATCAGAACGAAAGTCATGTAGGAATGTAAGATGTAAGCCACTGATCTTATCTCTAGAGTACTGACTTAAAATTTTATTTTGATGAAAATAATTTCCTACCCATTCTTGGTCCTCTACCCTTATATTTCTCTACAATCTTAGATTACTCAACACAGAGTTTTCCTGTCATGAGGGGCTTTAGTTCCCTTTGGGCTCTCTCATGAGGAGAGCTGTCATTCTGCACATTCTTAGGCAGTATGGACATCTGAAGGACAAGTTCTTCATTTGGCTAATAATCCACCAGTTTCATCCTTGAGTTATTGCAGACTTCAAATGGAAGTCTTTCTATATCTGTGGGTTCAAAATGCGGCTGGTCCTATGAATCACTTCAGAGTATTTAGAACAAAATAACACATATCCAGGACCTCCGGAATTCCAGTTCAGAGTCGTGTTGAGTGATGTGCATTTTTAAAAAGCTCTACAGAATCCTATTCAGCCATAAGAAAGAAACAAATCCTACCATTTGCAACAACATGGATGGAACTAGAGGGTATTATGCTCAGTGAAATAAGTCAGGCGGAGAAAGACAAGTACCAAATGATTTCCCTCATCTGTGGAGTATAACAACAAAGCAAAACTGAAGGAACAAAATAGCAGCAGACTCAGACTCTAAGAAGGGACTAGCGGTTACCAAAGGGCAGGGGACGGAGGGTGGGGAGGGAGGGAGAAGGAGATTGTGGGGTATCATGATTGGTGCACATGGTGTGGGAGGTCACGGGGAAGTCAGTGTAGCTCAGAGAAGACAAATAGGGACTCTGTGGCATCTTACTACACTGATGGACAGTGACTGTAATGGGGTATGGGGGGAGGCTCGATAATAAGGGTGAATGTAGTAACCACATTGTTTTTCTTGTGAAACCTTCCTAAGAGTGTATATCAATGATACCCTAAAAAAAAAAAAGCTCTACAGACAACTCACGGGCATTCAGCCTTGGGACCCCTGAGGGTTATCCACTTTGCCAAACAGGCCAGAGACTTCATCTGGCACTGCGGCAGAGACACAGTGAGTCCTTGAGTGACAAATCATCCTCTAGGAGCAAACACTTTTTAACAATGTCCTCATGGCCATGAGAGAGATGGGACGCTTTCGTTTCCTCAGGGCTGGAACAGTGGCGGTGGCTGAGGTGCAAGCTTCAGAGGTCCCCTTGGTATAGCCTATTACAGGGAGGCAGAGCCTAGTGGATAAAGTGAAGGTTCCTGTGGCCAGGATTCTCACCTGGCCCTGGCTGGCTAGCTCACTACACACGTGTGGGCAATGCGTTGGTACTGACTCTTTAAAGAGCTCCGCCCAGTGCTCTGGGTGACGCGGTGGCATGGCTGTAAGGCTGCAGGAGAGCAGAGACCAGCTTGCTGCATGCAGGCTTGCTCTGAGTGGACGGGGTTCTAGTGTTTGACCTGCCACCGTGGAAATAAAGTTGGGTATAACCCTTTCACCCAAGAACTTTCTACTGTCATTTCTTTGGTCACATTGAATCCATACTGAACTTGTCCAGGGCTGAAACCCATTAGCAAGACACACAGGAAGAAACAGAGAGGGCCATGGGTCTTGTGGTGGCCTGAGGGGTGTGGGTAAGGAGGACGTCCACAGTTGGTAACCCATCCTCATCCCCTGTTCTGTTGCTGGTACTGGCTTTCCCCGCTGTGAGTCAGTGGGATCTTTTCCTCACATATACGTGTACAACAGCAGAGCTAACTAACCTGTGTTTCAAGGGGACGATATGAAAGTAATGACTAAGAAAAAATATTAACCCAGTCCTTCTGGATTTCATTTTAATTGCTGGGTGTGCCCTGGACACCAGAATCATCATAAAGCGAACCTGGTTTTCTTCCTCTGACTTATTTAAAGAGCCCTAGGTCTGCAGTCAGGACACCTGAGTTCTAGTCCCAAAGCTATGGTAACAGCTGTGTCTCTTTGGGTATATGATTTAACTTATCTGAGCCTCACTTCCCCCGCTGGTCACAGATGAGTAATACCTGCCTTGTAGGTTATAATGATTACGGGATAAAATCACGCATGTGAAAGCAGTTTGGAAACTGTAGAGAGCTGCAGAAAAGCAAGAGGGTAACATTTATAGTGGGGAAAATGACGCAGGGCCTAGCGCCGCGGGAGAAACCCCACCCCAGCTTCAGAGATGCTCAGATCCGGAAGCACATTTCCCCCCTTCTTCCTTTGCCTCCTCACCGGCCAGGCCTTGACGTGTGCCTTAAAACAGAAAGGCACTCTAATCCAAATGAGTGAAGAAATGAATACACTCCTGGTATTTTGATCCTTTGATACACACCTGTCCTGGGCTTTGGGGAAGGCAGCTCCCAAGAGAAGCTCTGGGCCAGGTGTCCCTAAATGTTTCCAGAGGCAAGTCCTCCCGAGCCCCTCAGGTTTCCATGGTTCGGAACCCGCCGCGCCTGTCTTTCATTGGCTGACTGCGGCTGGGACGAGGGGAGGCAGACCCTGTGCGGTTCTCTCCGAGCTCAGGGCTGCGGGCGCCTTTTGCTGCCTCCTGTCCGAGCTGGCGGGAGCGCGCTCCTCCTCCTGCTCGCGGGTCCGTCCGGCTCTTCTAGTCCTGCCCCGTCCTAGGCCGGGCACCTACAACCTCTGCCAAATCGCCTTGTTTGGGAAGCTTTTCCGGCTAAGCCCAGCCATCACCAGTCCTTTAAAGGACATCTTTCCCGTCCCCTACTTAGAGGCGGAGCATCACCCTTTGGGCCCGGTACGCGAGCTGTGCTTTTCTCACTTTCTCAGGCCCGACACCAGCGGCGCTAAAATGCTTAGGCTCCTTCCAAACGGGTCGAAGGAGTCAGTGGCCCTCCCGGCGAATGCTGGGGTTTAAATGCACTGGACCCCAGCCAACAACCGAATAAAGTAGAGAATTTTCTCATCACTTGGAGGAAGTGTTTCCACTCTGCAGACACAGCACCTACAGCTCCCCGAACAAGCTTATTTTAGCACCACGGAGCAAGGGACCACCGCGGCAGCTCCACCCCCACCTCCACCTCCACCTCCACCTCCACCTCCACCTCCACCTCCAGCCGGACCGTCCTTGTTTCCCGCCGCCCCGACCTCGGGACGAGCCGCAGCCGCGGCAGCTTGGGACGCGGCGCAGCAAGCTTGGCCTGGGAGCTCCGCGCGCGGGACGCCCGCGGGGCCGGCGCTGCCAATCACCGCGCAGCGCACGTGCGGCACGTCTCCGCGTCAGGCTGCTCGCGCCCGCTCGGCTGGGGGTGCATCTGCGGGCGGGGTCCGGGGAGGACGAGGGTGTGCCCGCGGGGTGTGCGCAAGAGTTAGGAGGTGTGAGCGCGGGGACAGGGGTGTGCACAGGGATCTGGGGACGCGAGGGGGTGTATGTAGAGGTCTGGGGGGGGGTGCTCGAGGGTCTTGGGGGACCCGGACGCGCGGAGGTCGGGGCCGTTTAACCGGGCCGAGTCGTCGGGGATACCCCAGATCCACAAGAGGTTCCGCTGCCTAGCCAATTAGGGGAGCGCCGGGGAACACCCCAATCCATCTCGACCTGGTGGAGACAGGTGTGTTGCCCCGCATGTCTACCTCCAGTTTAAACAAGGGTCCACGGCAGGGGAGGGGGAGGGAATTTCAAATGCTGGGCCCACCTGTGGGGGAGAAAGCAGACCGCTCCAGCTGCCCTCTTCACCACCACTGCCTTCGCCTCCCGCCCCACCCTGCCATCTCGCCAGAAAGAGGAGTGTTTTATTTATGGTCCTCATGTCCAAACACAGAACCATCCAATGTGTAAGTCAAAGGGTGGAAGCCCAGGAATCAGAGCTGTCCGAGTGGACTTGACAGTGGGCAGAAAGGAAGGGGGGGCCGTGCAGGCCACCAGACATTGCTGCTGGTCCGCTGGTGACAGGGCTTCTGGCCGCTCCTTAGTGTACTAATGTAGAGGGGTTAGAAAGGCATCGCGTGCGACATTCTCTTTGCAGAGCGACACCTTCCTTCTCGGGTGGGCCCCGGAAGTTCCAGGTCCCAGCGTGGAAACCAGGTGGACGGAGCTGTACCTTGCTGGGTGTCCTCTCGCTATATTGCTGTTTACTCTCCTTGCGGGGCTGTAACAACTTCCGGAAGAGGAACTCCCTTTGAAGTGTGGGCAGCACTTGGGTTCCTCTGGCTCCTTGTCTCCTTTGATGTGGGGGGACGCCAGGCTTAGCAGAGACTGGCTGGCCGCACCAATAGATCAAACACCACCCCAAGTTCACCTCCCCTAGAACGGACAGACTAAGGGCAGACTGAAATACTCTAGAAAGAATCGTAAATTTTTCCATTTCCTGCTTTTTCGTTTTAAAGTAATACAGTAATATTTTTCCAAATGTATCATTCAATTCTCTATGCCTATGAAATTACAACGGAAAACCCTGGCCTAGAGTGCTCTATCTACATTCTCTCATTTCATCATCACAACTCTGTTAGGCGGGTCTTATCCCCACCTTGCAGATGGGAAGTTGAAGGCCTAGGGCCCCATAGCGCCTGACTGAAAGCCTTCCTTCTTGAGCACTTCCTTCACTACAAGTTAATTAGGTGAATGAAGTGCATCTAACCAGGCAAAACAACAGTGCCTGGCACACAGGAACCAGGCAATAAGAGGTTAGCTATTCTTCTAACCACTGTTACTGTTACAAGTAACAAACAAAATTTCTCTCATTTGTGGCAGGAAGTTCTATCACATTGTGGACAGCAGACTCGATGCACTCTTAGAAATGTTCAGGGTTTTGCTTTTCTCTGGTTAGAGCTATCTCCAAATGGTATTGGGAATGGTGTTCTGAACAAGTTACTCCAAGACGAGCTACACTGCATGTCTTTCCCACAGAGATTTGCTCCCAGATTTGGTCTGCCCTTTATTCCCAGCTGGAGACTGTTATCAAAAACAGGCTGTTCAGATCTCAGCTGGATGCTTTGATGCCTGTG
Organism: Smutsia gigantea; assembly: GCA_032199065.1. Taxonomy (NCBI): domain Eukaryota; kingdom Metazoa; phylum Chordata; class Mammalia; order Pholidota; family Manidae; genus Smutsia; species Smutsia gigantea. The sequence goes on along the minus strand of JAVSCE010011748.1, from coordinate 46,486 downwards.
AGTTTAGAATGGAATGCAATGTGTGTGTTTTAATGCCATAGATAAGGCAATTTGACTTCGTCTTAAAATTTCGCAAAGCAAATCAAAATTATTTACTTTTTTGAAAGTGCATAAAAAGTGCCCCTTTGGGGGCAGAATGTGTTCTCTGGAAGGTCCCACTAATTTAAGAGAGCTACTAGGAATAATCCGAGGCAGTGTGATGGGGGCTGTCCTAGAGATGGATGTGCCCTGGCTGAGCTGCCCCGCTGGCTATTAGCAGGACAGGAGAGGCGAGAGGCAGGAGCCCCAGAAGCCCCAACAAGGCCAGTGGGAGGTCAAGCACAGCCAGGTTTTGCTCTTAACATGAAAAGATGGAAGAAGATGTAAAGGAGAAACACATAGTAATCATAAAAATAATAAAAATAATAGCAAGTGGTATTTATTGAATGCCTACTCTGTTCTAGGCACTGTGCTAGAGGCTTCCCATGCTTTAGGTCATTTAAACCTCTGAAGTAGGTTACTGTTATTATTCCCACTTTACAGGTAGGGAAGCAGCCCCGGGAGGTTAAGTCACACAGGGTCACCCCACTAGGAAGTGGCCTAGTCAGGACTCCTGCTCATGCCCGTGTCACTCAGCCATGTGAGGATGCGAGTGTTTTGTTCCTTTCTGCTGAGATTCAGTTTGTAAGTGCTTGTCATGGGGGAGTTAGGAACTTCCTTGTCTGAATCCATCTGAGAAGAAACTTTGAAAAGGAGTTGGCTGGATCAGAAGGAAGGGAAGACTAGATAAGGGTTAACTGGCTGAACAGGGATGGGTGGGAGGCATTGGGACTAATCACCCAGTGGAACAAGCGGGGCTTGGGATCATTGCTGGGGGTGGAGAAAGAATGCCTTTTAGTGGTGTTTTCAGGGAGAAATGAAGAGATCATTGCTGGGGGTGGACAAAGAATGCCTTTTAGTGGCGTTTTCAGGGAGAAACGAAGAGCGACAGGGCCTCTGCGGAGTTGAACCAGGGGCAGAGGGAGGCAAGCATGTGAGCTGAGGTGTCACAGGAAGGTGTCCACACTAAGATGTAGGATCTGTAGGATCTTTCAAAGTATAACAGGAACACCTTACAGTTTTAACAGTGTTACGGGTTGAGTAGTGTCCTCCCACCCAACTTATATGGTGAGGTCCTAACCCCCAGTATCTCAGAATGTGACCTTATTTGGAACTAGGTTCATTGCACTTGTGATTAGCTTTAGAATGAGGTCACGCTGGAGTAGGATGGGCGCTAATCCCATATGACTGGTGTCCTTATGAAAAGGGGAAATTTGCACACAGGCAATGTCTTGCCAATGGTTTTCATACACAGACAAGTTCACTATGGATTTACTGAGACCGAAAAATGACAATGGAATGTTCTTGGGGTGAAAGGGTTTATACCCAACTTTATTCCCACGGTGGTAGGTCAGTCACTAGAGTCCCATCCACTGAGAGCGAGTCTGCATACAGCAAGCCGGTCTCTGCCTCTGGGCCTCTCTGCCCCCGCAGCCATCTCAGTCTCTGTCCTTGGCGCTGCCAACGCTTCAGTCTTTGCTCTCCTGCAGCCATGCGGCCATGCCACTGTGTCGCCCAGAGCACTGGGTAGGCCTCTTTATATAGAGTCAGTAGCAACGTATTGCCCACACATGTGTAGCGAACCAGGGCCAGGTGAGAATCCTGGCCATAGGAATCTTCACGTTATCCACAGACAGGCACACAGGGAGATCACTATGACTTGAAGGCAGAGATCAGGGTGATGTGTTTATAAGCAAGGAATGCGAAAGATTGCTGGCAAACTGTCAAGAAGTTAGGAAAAAGGCATGGAACAGATTGTCCCCCACACCCCCCTGAAGGAACCGACCCAGACTACACCTTGATCTTGGACTTCTGACTTCCAGAACCGTGAGATAATGAATTTCTGTTTGTTAAGCCACTTAGTCTGCAGTGCTTTGTTGGGGCGGCCCCTAGCAAAGCGATGCGCATGCCACGTAAGCCGATGGCTGCCCCAGCTGCAACAGAGCCCGGAGATTTCTGAAACCTTGCATTGTAGAAGCTGAGAAGAACTGTTTTTTTGTGAATTATCTTCTCTCTCTCTAACAGAATGATACATGTACATTACTTTATAGAGTGAAATGGGATAAACATGTAAAAATTGTAATGAGAAATAACAGTTGTCTTCATTCTTTACCCTCTGAGCTCTCTCCCCAGAGGAAATGACTCTCAACTCTATAGCCTTTTTCCTAGTATTTACCTTTATTTTTCTAAATAATATGCTGATATTTTTATTTCTTGATTTTTCAATTTTGGACATTAATGGTAGGTAAGGAGCTACCCCTCCCCCCATCTCCCCATGTCAGAACATTTGATGAAATGATTAGTGTTTGTGTGTTCTGAACTAGAAAAATATTGGCAGCCCCTGAGCCAGGTAATGCTCTAGGACTCCTTCTCCTACAACCACTTTCTCCCACTGGAGTTAATGAGAGCTCTGTTGTTTTCATTTATCTGACTCCCCCTGAACGCGTATGTTCCCCACATGCCCCACCTTCTCTGCCACACCACAGTCAGTACCACCCCTCATTGTTTTAGGTGGTGGCCTGCAGCCTGCTGCTCCGGGATGGACAGCTGGCTTAGGCTGAGGGCCATCCAGGTGCTGGCAGAAAGGAGGCGTTGTCTTTCACAGGTGGCTAGCAGTTTTCTGCTGTGTTGAGGGGGATGCTTCAATTCATCTTCCGGGCAAAGTCTCTTTGTTTCATGAAGGCCACCAGGACAGGCTTGTGTCCTCTTGTTGTCCTAGGGGAAGCTAGCAAGCTACTGTTCACCTCATCATACTGAGCGTAAGGTGCACAGTTCTGGTTGAGCATGTTAACCATCGTCAAAAGACTGAATCCAGGGAGTGTGGATGTGGGGAAAATTGAAGTTCCTATGGCCAGGATCCTCACCTGAACCTAAACTACTTGATGGTGTAACTGGCCTGTTGCTAGGCTACTGCTTCCACACAGGCAATAGCTATTATTGACTGAGTCACTATATAAAGAGCTTTGCCCAGGACTCTAGGGGGAGGCAGAGATGAAGGAGAATTACAGACCTGCAGACTGTTGGATGGAGATGTAACACTAGTGCTTTACCTAGCACCAGGAGAACAAGCTGGGTTATAAACCCTTTTACCCCAAGAACATTCCATTGTCATTCCTCAGTCTCACTGAATCCATAGAGAACTTGCCCAGGGCTGAAACCCATTGGCAAGACAATTGGCTACATCAGCAGGATTCATTTTGACTGAGGAATGGAACAGGCTGCCCTTATGGGAGGTGTGCTTCAGCGGCCTGCCCCTATGAATGTGGAGACAGTTGAGTGTCCCCCAAGGGGCATGTGGTCTGAGGTGGCTTGCTTCCTAGAGGGCTGGGCCCCCACCACTGGAGGCTGGTGGAGGTGACACCTGAGGCAGTGGAGGTGGCCCTTGGTGTAATAAGGAGGTTCTTTGAGAAACAGAGTGCCTGTGAGGCAGCAGCAACTGTGGGTTGGCTGTTTCTCACAGTATTAAAAAAGTCTACAGATGAGAATAATGTGCTCTTGAAAGAGACACAAGAAATGGCAGCATGAGAACACAAACTGTGAGCTGCTGTGGATTCATTGAAGACCGAAATGGCATTGATGTGAGTGGAGGCAGCACAAGAATGCCAGGTGCGAGGCGCTGTGGAGGAAGTAAAAGATTTGTTAAAAAATTGGAATGGTGCTGCTGAGAGGTACTGTGGAAGAGGTAAAGGCCATGAAGGAGAAGGACATACCCCTGCAAAAAGCTCAAGAGGCAGTGTGAGAATATGAGCTGCAAGGTCTGGGAGGAGGTAAAAGATTCTTAACAGAATGAGACAGCCATGCTGCCAGGTGCTCTGAAGGAGGCAAAGGTCATGGAGGAGAAGGACGTACTCCTGCAGGAAGCACAGGAAGAGGCAGTGCGAGAATGCCAGCTGCAAGGTATTGAGGTGAAGATAAGAGAGCTGCTGAAGAGTGAGCTAGCATTGCTGCTGAATGAGCTAGCATTGCTGTAGAAAAGGCAAAGGGTGTGGCAGAGGAGGTACTTGAGGGAGTGAAGAGAAAGGTGCTATCAGCCCCGGAAATGGAAGGACGAAAGGGTGGTGCTGGAGGTACTGAACCCTCCTCTATTGAAAGCATGCCCAGTGGTTATAAAGAAAATAAAGGCCCAGCAACCAAGTGTTCCTCTGGGAGAGGTGCAGCCCCCTCTCCAGGTCATAGCGCACTCTATGCTCTGCCCTATACTCAGGCTGAGCTGGTGGATTTGGGCTCCCTGTTTTGGCTGAAGCCCTCAGAGTCAATAACAGTGATCACAAAATGCGTATCAGACCCCAGGAAATCACTCCTTCCTTGATTGGCTTATGGCTGCACTTCGTGGTGTGTGACCCAATCAGGGTGATTTACCATCCTCCCCTGCTAGATGGCAGACGTATGCCGAGCTCCAACAGGGTGTTAAGGTAGCTATGTATGAAAAATGCTGTCTATAATCCAGAAAATTATGGCCCAGATGAAGAGTCTTTTACTGCAGGGATGAGAATGTTGTGCTTCAAATGGCTCCCACATCCCTCTTTGGGCCTCTAGTTGCCCCTCTTGCCCCTCACTTAGGGAAGCCCATAAGTGATGTAGCCATACAGTAGCAGACTTGGGAGAGGCTGAAGCAATGAAAGCATGGAAAGAAATAGGGTCTGCTACTCAGAGGAAGAATTTAAAGGACCCCATGAAGGTTATGAGGACCCTGATGTGGGTTGATGTAATATGGGCAGTGTGGCTTGTGGTCAGTCAGGAGCCCTCCCCAGTAGTTGTCTGCACTGACAGCTATTGAGGCTTGACTCTGTGGTTACCGACATGGTACTGTGCCAACTGGTTGGTTGGTCACCCATCCCTTTGGGGGAAAGAATTTTGGAAAGACTTATGGGCCTGTAGTCAGACTAAAACAGTTACAGTGTATCATGTCACAGGCCATTTGCCTTTGGCATCCCCAGTAAATGATGAAGCAGACACATTGACCTAGGTGCACTGTCTAGAAGGAAAGCCTGCCTCTGATGTGGCCCAATGGTTACATCAGTGTTTGTTGCACGCAGGGCAAAAGACAATGTGGGCTGTAGCCTGTTGGTGGGGATTGCCTTTGACTTTTGAAGAAGTCAGCAGAGACCGGCAGGAGTGCATCGTATGCTCTAAAAGGGACTTGGACAGAATTCCACAACAACATGGGACAATAGCTAAGGGGTTGCTACCCCTCATCAGGTGACAGATAGACTATATTGGGCCTCTGCCTGTGTCAGAAGGGTACCAATATGCCATGATTTGTGTGGACACAACTACTGGACTTTTGGTTGCTTTCCTACACATTGTGCAGACCAATGGACAACCAAAAGCCTGGAGGGTCTCTTTGCAGCCTATGGCTAACCACAGGTAATTGAAAGTGACAAAGGTAACTGCTTTACTGGACATGCACTACAAGAATGGGTGTAACAGGAATCAAATAGAAGTTTCATGTGCCATACAGTCATACTGCAGCAGGCATGATAGTGAGGCATAATGGTCTGTTAAAATCTGGATGGAAGTCAGACACCAACAGTCTATGGCGCTGTTCGATCCGCTTATAGACAGTGCTATGGCATTTGAATGAGAAACCACAAAAGGGAGCCCTGAGCCCCATAAACATGCTAACGCATATTGCTGTCTCCCCTACACAACTGCAAGTACAAACCAAGGAAGAATCACTGAAGCTGAGATTTGGCCACCAGAATAATATCTTGCTGCCAGCACCAACTGCACTAAACCCTGGAGACTCCATTGAGTGGACATGGCTTTGGACATTTCAGCACATGGACCAACAATGGCTGGCCTTCCTGGCACTTTGGGGACAAGGCTTGGAAGCTAATGTCCTGTGTATTCCTGGAGTAATAGCAGAGTTGCCCCCAAAGATCATAATAGTATATCCTAAACAGCCAGAAGGTAGGAGAATCTTACTTGGGAGTTTTGTTTTATCATTATGGCCAGTGCATGCACCTCCAGTAGCACTATATATAGACCCCTCAGTAACCCCCATGGGGAGAGGGGTAAAGGTATGGTATACTAGACCTGGACAGAACCCGCTTCCTACCACAGTCCTATCACAGGACCACTCTCTTGCATGCATCCTACCCGATGGACAAAATTTGCCTGTGTTGGTGTCATTAAAACATGTGTCTCAGCACACTTAATAAGGTCTTTGTGGATTGGGCACATCCCCTAGCAAAAAAACTGCTGCTCGCTGGGGTGCATGGAGTTCCCTATCTGTACCACTACTAAGTGTGTGTCATGAACTCATCTGAGGAGAACTGGTTTTGAATATAGCTGGAATAACCTCCTCAGGCTTAAGGATTATTATAATTTTTGTTACTTGTATCAAAATATTGTTGTATCTTAATTTTTGTTTTTATCTCCATGTTGTTGTTATCCTCTGTTGCTGTTGTGGAATCTGGTTACAATGCTCCAGCTTTCTCGCACCGGGACCATTGCGGAAGATTGAGAGTGTGTAGATTGTGAAGTGAGAATCCCAGAGGGGTGGAGTGTGGGGAAAATTGAAGTTCCTGTGGCCAGGATCCTCACCTAACCCTAAACTACTTGATGATGTAACTGGCCTGCTACTAGGCTACTGCTTCCACACTGTAGGCAATAAGCAATTATTGACTGAGTCACTATATAAAGAGCTCTGCCCAGTGCTCTGGGTGGAGGCAGAGATGAAGGAGGGTTACAGACCTGCAAATTGTTGGATGCAGACGTAATTCTAGTGCCCAACCTATTGCCAGAAGAACAAGCCAGGTAATAAACCCTTTTACCCCAAGAACATTCCATTCTCATTCCTCAGTCTCACTGAATCCATAGAGAACTTGCCTGGGGCTGAAACCCATTGGCAAGACAGTGGATGACTGGAGAGCCAGCAATGCCTAAACTCATTCCTGTGGAAACTGGTGTGTTGTTGCGGGATTTTTTGAGGGCAAGGAACTGTTTGCTTGCTGGAAATGTGGAGTAGTCAAGAATGGGAGGTGCATTTTGTCCACCTATGCACAGAATCAGCACAGCTGGGTCATGCATGGAAGCAGCCCCCCAGCCTGCAGCCTGGCAGCCTCACCATGGGCACTGTGCCGTTAGCACTGGTGGCCTAAGGCTCCTTGTGGTGGTTTGGAGAGCATGGACCTCTGCCAGAGAAGTCAGGGCAGAAGGACGATGCCTGGACCCAGTGCCCAGGGACCCTTTCCAGGTCTCCCTGAGAAAGGACAGACTTTGCAGGCATAGGGCTGAGTGCCTGCATTCATCTGGGGCCTCAGAATCCTTGTGACTTGGTGTGGCAATCTAAAAGGGATCGGATTTCCATGCATGTTTCTTCCGAATGATTCATGGAGGTAGGCAGGGTAATTTTACCCCTATTTTATGGACAGGGAATCAGAGTCTCAAAGAGGCTTATATCCTTAAGTGACAAAGATAGAATTAGACCCTTGGTCTCATGCTTTTACAGTTCCATTGAAGATGAAATTCAAGTTGTGTGAAGGTAACTGGGGAATGTAACAGCCCAACTGTACAATTTACAGTCCTAGGTATGAAGTATTATTACATTCAGTATGGACATCACATTTTAAAAGGAACAAGAGTAAACTAGAGCACTCCCTCGACTGAAATAAGCTTCCTGAAAGCAGATCAAGTCTGTCCTTTTCAATGTTCTATTCCATTGCCCAATAAGACCTGGCATATAGTAAGTGCACAATAATTATTTAGGGATAAAAGAATGAATCCTGGGGATGATAAAAGACCTAGAAACCAAGTCATTTAGGAAGTAGTTGAGTTGCTAAAAGCATTTGGACAGGAGAAAAGCACAGTAGCACTGTCTTCAAATATGAAAAAGGGATCAGATTGATTTGTGCGACTCAGAGAAAAGGGGAGACAGCCCGGGGACAGGATGAGAGGCAGTGAGCAAATGTAAGAGTGAGGCCAATGTTGGCTGAAAGTAACAAGAACTTTGCAACAATTCAAACCATCGAAAATGAAAGTGAAATGCCTGGACTGGCCATTGGCCACAGTGTTTTATTTATTTATTATTATTTTTTTATTAAGGTATTATTGATAAACACTCTTATGAAGGTTTCACATGAAAAAACAATGTGGTTACTACATTTACGCATATTATCAAGACCCCACCCATATCCCAAAGCAGCCACTGTCCATCAGTGTAGTAAGATGCCATAGATTCACTGTTTGTCTTCTCTGTGCTACACTGTTTTCCCGTGATCCCCCACACCATGTGTACTAAACATAATACTCCTCAATCCCCTTCTCCCACCCTCCCCACCCACCCTCCCACACCCCTCCCCTTTGGTAACCACTAGTTCCTTCTTGGAGTCTCTCAGTCTGCTGCTATTTTGTTCCTTCAGTTTTGCTTTGTTGTTACACTCCACAAATGAGGGAAATCATTTTGGCCACAGTGTTTTATAAAAGCAAACACTCTGCCTTGGGAAAGAGTTTGAGCTGTAGCACTTGCAGCGAGTTTGTTGAGAAAGCAGTGCAGGCCAGTTAGTCCCAAAGAACCCAGAGGGCCCAGCGTTCCTGTAAAATGGGCACACTGTGTTGTTCCTTGGCCCTTCTGTCTTCCCCCAGGATCTCTGAAGCTGCCCCCCTCCCATGAGCCTGTCCTTGCTGCAGAGGTGTGCACGATGACACATCAGTGCTGTAAGGGGTGTCTGACCATGGTATGCAGAACCAGTAGGGGAGAGAGGCCTGGTGAAAAGGCTTTGCAAGGGAAGGTGCCCCAGCCCTGGGCCAGGGTGTGGGAAAAGGAGTGAAGATGATTAGCATGTCTCTAAAGGGCCCCAGGAATTGCTGGCGGACAGCACAGGGGGTGGGGGAAGGACAGGAGGTTGAAAATAATTCTGAATTTTCCAGCCTGGTAGTTGTACATTCACAGAAGAAACTGGGAAGGAGAAATGTTTCTGATACTGGCATGTTGTCAGTGGGATACTGACAGAGAGATGCCTTGAAATGAGACCCTGGTCTGGGTAAAAGGATGGAATTGACACCGATGCAGTGTTTGGAGCTCATCTGTCTTAGCTGGAGGGGTGAGATGTGGACAGAAGAGCTCTAAGTGAAAGAGTCGGAGAAAGAGAATGGAGGCCAAGAATGTGCGTGAAAACCACATGGCTCGGGGCTCCGGGTCTCTGGCTCTGGCTTTAGGACACCACCCCAGTTACCCAAGTTACTCATTTCCCATCATCCTTTGTCACATACAACAGCTGTTCCATTCTAACCTCCCAGGGCTGGTTGTTTCCCAAGGAGGCCCACCTGTGCTAGTTCACATTCTCCTAGACTGATTCTCCCTCAAAGCAGAGCCTGGGAGGAGGACATGCATGCAGGTAATTTATTTTGGGAAGAGATCCTAAGGAACAGGAGAGGACTGGGGAAAATAAAACAGGAAAGGGAAGGTCGATCCAGTTGGCTCTGGGTAACCAGGGCTCGTGCTGATGGGGGCCCTCTGAGATGCGGTGTTGACCCTGCCGGAGAAATGTTCACCCGTGCGAAGCGGGAGGAGACTCTCCACTGGTCCACCGGTTCTTGTTTCCTGATGGTCAGAGTTGTCCCGCGGTGAGTGGGTTCCTGCAGCCTACCAAGTCCGCACATGGGCAGGAGAGGAAACCTGGGGCGGGAAGCAAGAGACGCAGGGCACAGCTGAGGCGCACTCAGCACTACAGTGGCAGGAAGCAGAGGGCTCCCTGGATCTCGTGTGAGGACCCCCATGCGCTCCATGCGCTCAGCATCCGGGGCGAGAGTGTCCCTCATCCACCACCGGACCACCTCCTGCATGGCTGGCCTCCACAGGCAAGCACCCTTCTGTCGCGGTCTCCCTCATTGAGATGGTTGTAAATGTCCTCATTCGTTTGCCCTTGCCAAGAAGTAAACTTCCTTATGCCTCAGTTTCATAAACCTGGGGACCAATACAGCCCCGCCCACCCCAACCAGCTTCCCTGACAGCTAGGACAAGGCACAGAGAAGCTGCTGTGTGTCTTCTTAGTGGCAGGTGCAATTTCCCCCGGCTTGCGCCACCCCCAGCTCTGGGGCTACTGCCCGCCGGTGATGCAGCGCTTGAGCGATTCGGGCACCGCTGACCTCAGCAGGGGCGGCCAAGCCTGAGATGCTTCTCATCGCTGGGAAGCAGATGGAAACTTCCCACATTCTGGTCTTTTCAGGCAAGATTGAATATGTTTATTTAATGGGAAACTACTGAAGTCTCATGGATATCCCATTCTAGCTATTTCTAATCACTATTGGGCTCTAGTCTCTTTATATTTACAGATTTATTTTGCCTCACAGCTACTGAGTGTATTTTTACTGAGTTTCTTTGGACAAGGTTAAGTAACCTCTTTTCCTGCTTCCTGTAATTTTTGGTGACCCCTGTTTGGAGTTCATAATCATACAACGTCAGGGGTTTTCTGAGGTCAAGGAGAACAGCATATTGAAGGCTCAGGAAGTGGTTGAGCTTTGGGAGTTCTGGAAACAGAGCCCAGAAAAGGGACTTACAAAACCCTGCTGAGACTGTATTGGTGGCTTGGATGGCCTGGTCCTCCAAGGACTGAGTAATACTGCTGGGCTGGACTCCTGCCTCGGGAAACACAGCACACAGAGTCTTCAACAGTGAATGGAAACTGCTGGTCGTGCCTTCCCAGGCCCCAGACGTGCACACCAGACAATACAGTTGGGAATTGTCCTTAGGGCTTAGAGAAAATAGTTGAACCTGTTCTTGACTTGCACCAATTAGTTTAGATTCAGCTATAACATTAGCAGCTTAAAAAGATTTACTAAATTGTTCTCATGTACATAGTCTAATTCTATGATGGCAGCTTTGTCATCATCAGGGATCCAGGCTCCTCCTAGCACTCTGCCCGGTCTAGGCTGGGGGCCTCATCCTTGTAGTCCAAACTGCTGGAGCTCTAGTCATCACATTGAAGTTCCAAGTAGCCGGATAGAGGAAACGGAGAGGGCCTATATCTTTTTTTAAAGCGAACTCCTGGAAAAACCACACTATACTTTTGCTTAGAACTTATTAGCTAGAACTTAAGTGGCCAGACCAGCTTGAAGGGAGGCTGGGACAATCAGTCCTTCAGCAGGGTGCAGTGCTACTCTGAATAAATTTGGGGTCCTGTTCCTAAGTGGGGGAAGGAGCATAGCTGTTGGATGGGGTAGGCCGCTAGCAGTCTCTGTCAAAGAAAACTGAATTTAGTAGCTGTGGACTACTAACCAGAGCCAAACAGATATCAGGATTTCTAACTCAGCCATTGCATGCGTCCGGGCAGAGCACTTTACTTCTCTGAGCTACAGTATCTTCATTAAAAAAAAAAAAATGAAGTTAGACTTCATGACCTGTAGCTGTGGCTGTTCCGTGAAGCCCTGGGGTTTGCGGGAGGGGCCGTAGAAGCCAGCAGGAGCAGCTAGAGCTGAGACCGGAGAGGCGTCCAAGCCCGACGCTCTCCTCTTTCATCGGCCTTGTTATGGGACTGTGGATCCCCGTAGCTCCAAAGCCCCATGACTGGGGAGGAATTTCAGGAGCAGCCGTGCAGTTTCTAGGTTTTGAGAGAAGCACATTGGACTGGTTATATAGATATGGGTTTCTGTGGTTCAGGATACATTTCTGTGATTCTGGAAATGCAGGAAGGCATCAGAAAAAAGGCTTGGCTATATTTTTGCAATTTCGTAGGTGATCAGACATAATTCTCTTGACTCAGGGGCATTAGAATAAATTTCCTGAGGGTTGGAGTAAAGAAAAATGAACTGCAGAATAAGATCTGTGCTTGTTTCCCTCCTCTGCCGTGAGCGGCTTGTTACTCAGTCTCTCTGAGCCTCCATTTGCTCGCCTATAAAATGGGGCTGATAATGCCCATCTGGATGGCCACTGCGAGAGTTAGATGTGATCAAGCACGGAAAGCCCATCAGGCCATGAGGTAACGTCAGTCTACTTCAATGTCACCCATTGTCAGAGGGTCCCACACCACCTCCGGAGTCAGAGTAGAAAGGCCTTGTCTTAATGATTCAGCCAGTTGATTCCCAAGGCTCAGAATAATAACAATGGCTTAGGGGCCCTGAGCATCACATCCGGGCTGAGCCCCCACCCCAGGGTGTTCTTTCCAGGGTGCGTGTCCTGGAGCCAACCTAATCCCCTGCTGGTGTTCACTTTCTCCCCTACATCTTTAATCGTTTCCTCTTTACTAACCTTTCCTGCTCACCATCAATTAAGTGCCCTGAAGTCCTTCCCATCTTAAAACAAACCCCTGTCTACCATAGGCAGAGAACTCTCACCACCTGTGTCTTTCCTCCTTTCACAGCCAAGAACCTTGAACGAGTTGTCTATACAGGCTGCATCTTCTTTCACCTCATCTAGGCTTTCCTGGCTCCCTGTGAGCAGGTTTGTGCCAAATCTCTACTGAATCTGCTCTGGCCAAGGTCATGAAGCCAGGAACCAATCTGAGTTCTTCTGTGGCCCGAGTATCCCTAGTTCCTCTGGCACCCTGAGGTCACTCCTTATTGAAGGGAAGTTCAGCATGTGGGTGTAAAGGGTCCGGGAAAGTGCAGTGGGACCCCCAGTGTTTCTGAGGATTGCCCCACCTCAGAGGGATTATGAGTACGTCCTTCAACTCTTGCAATTTTCTCTCTAAACTCCTGCTTCTGCCCCCTTTCCGCCCCTGGCAGGGGAGGGCCTGAGCTCTCTGATTTGCATCATCCATAGATCACATCCTCTTGTCTTCACACACTCACCCAGTGGCACCGGATGAAAAAAGAGGATTATTAGAATCTACAGATTCTTCTAGGGAATTGCAGCCTAGAAGAGAAAGCAGAAAACACCAAGCACCGGCCCCCATGCTCCTGAGGCCCACCAGCCAGTGGCCCCGTGGACTCTCTTTCCAGAAGCCTCCCTTCTTGGCCACTGCCTACTACTCTGTTGCTGGGGCTCCCTACATGGGACGTCCTCCCATATTTAGCTTCTTTCAGTCCCAAGGCCCATCCCAGAGTCCTGTCTCTGAGGTCAGCACAGGCCCATGAAAATAACCCTTACTCTCCATAATAGGCAATTTTAGATTCCTTTCGATTCCACTTTCCCTTTCAGGCAATGGTGGCAGTGGGTGCTGGGCAATGAACCCCCCTGTACTCACCCAGCGGGCCTATAAGACACCTTCCAAACCAAAACGCAGCCCAGTCCTGGGCACTCACCTTCAGCCACACAAAACACTGACAGAAATGCTGAAGCCATCTTTTCCGTCACAGAGTCAGTGGCTTCAAAGAATAGTCTAGGCTTCTTTTCCCAATAGCGCCTGGGGAAGGAGAGTGGAGATATTTCCTAAAGCGAACGCTCAGGTTGTGGTTTGATTGTCTTCTCTCCCCTTTTCAGTCGCGTGGCCTTTCTGAAGTGATGACCCTCAGACCACAGACTCCTGCCTGACCTTCTCCTCCCTGCGCTGTCCTCACATCAGTCTGCAGGTTGTCCTCCTACCTCCATGCCTAGTCTTTTGTTCCCTCCTAGGGCTCCTCTTCTGTTTTTTTTTTCTTTTTTAAACTTTTATTTTAAAATAATTTCAGATGTATAGAAATATGTTACACAACAATACAAGTGTACATTTCCTACAGAGCTGCGTACTTAAAAATGCTTAAGATGGTAAGTTTAATGTTATTTTTTAAAGCCACAAATTTTAAAAAGAACACTATTTAAAGGTATAGTTACATTGCAAAGGGAAGGGAAGAGGTAGAGGCGGAAGTTGAAATTCTTAGAGGAATAGCTGACAAGTCAGATTTCAACTTTATTGTTTATAATTAACATTTAGCATTTAATACACAACTCATAATAATTTCAAACTCAGAGAAAAACTGAAGAGAATGCTACAAGAATTCAGACTACCTGGATCCAGATTCCCCAAATTGTAACATTTAGTGGCATTTCCTTTATCATTATCTATCTACCTTTATCTATCTTACTTTTTTCCTGAACCTCCGAGAGTAAATTGTAAACATCATTCTCCTAAATATATCAGTTGGTATTTCCTAAAAGGGGCATTTTCTTACACAGTACAATGATCAAAATCAGATTGAAATTAGAAAAACATTGATATAGTACTGTCTAATTTATAAACTTTATTTCAAATTTTGCTAATTGTCACAAAGCAATTATAGCAAAAGAGAAAAAAGACTTTTCTTTGTTTCCTGGTCCAGGATCTAATTTAGGATCATACAGTGAATTCTTTAGTTATTATGTTTGTTCCTTAGTATCCTTTAACCCTGAAGAGTTTCTTAGCTTTTCTTTGTTTTTGAAGAGCCCAGGCCAGTTATATTTTAGAATGTCCTTCGATATGGGTTTGTCTAATGTCCCTTCATGATTAGAGGCAGATTATGCATTTTGGGGGCAGGAATATTACAGACATCATGATGTGTCCTTTACAGTACATCATATCAGGAGACACATGATGTTTCTTTGTCCCATTACTCCCAATGTTAATTTTGATCATTTGGGTAAGGTGGTTGGTATCTGCCAGTATTCTTCATTGTAAAGTTACTTTTTTTGTCATAATAAGTAGCATGTATGTGAGATACTTTGAGATACTTTGTATTTGTGTATCTAAATGCTGCTGTTTTTCCGACTCCATCATAAGCCTTCTGCTCTTCTTGTTCAGTCGTGTTCATGGCTTCAGTTAGTCTTCGTGTGCTGGTATCTCTCAGACCTCGGTCTTTGGCTAACATGACTCCTGGACACACAGCGCCTTCACAGGATGTCCCACAGCCACCTTAAACTCAGCACTGCCCTTCCTGCCCAGGACTGTGTCTCCCATTCCCCAGCCCCTACAACGGCACCCTTCCTTCTCTAGCCCCTGGTGACAGTTCATGGCGCCCATCCTGGACCCCTGGGCCTCACCCCAGACTCCTCCCTTCCTCTCACACTTCATGCACAATTAACCGCTAAGTCCGTTGCTCTCAAGTTCCCAATGCTTCTTACTACTCCCGTGGTTCAGGGCACTCTCATGGCATGCTTGGAATCCTGCTTCAGTCACCTCTTCCTGCCCAGTTCCTTGCTGTCTCTCTAATTCATTCTTCATCGTGATGGCAGAGCAAGCTTCCCAAAGTGATATGATCATGATGAGTAGAGCAGAGGATGGGTGTTACTTGGAACCCTCAGGGCCTTCCCATCGCCCTCAGGTACCAGCCAACTCCTTTGTGGTCAGGCCCTGCCCGCCTCTCCAGCTGCCCCCGTCATGATGATGGTTTTAGCTTCCCTTTTTGGGTTGCTCTTTCCTCGGGCTTTCACACATGAGATCAGGAGTGCCACCCCCAACTTGGACCCCTTCACCAGCTCTTGCTGCCATTCAGGATTCTGTTTAGACTCCATATCATTCGCTGTGAAAGACATCCCCTGCACTCCTGGCATGAGTTACGCCTTCCCCAAGTGCTCCCCAGGACTTTGAATTTGCCTGAGCCCTGCTGTGACACTGTTTACAGCGCTGCATTGGATTAGATCTACTTCGATGCCTTCCAGGGGGCTGTGAGCTCCTCTAGTCCGGGAACCACATCTTGCCCATTCCTTCTTGGGAAACCTGAACTAAGGTGTTTTCTGACTCCAGAACACATGCTCCATAAACATCTGTGAATGGATAAGAGGGTGACTGAGTGGAGGAGGTGAATAGGGCAGGATGCTGACATAGCTGCAGGATTTTCATGATTTAGGGAAAAGAACCAAGACACTGGTTGGTGCCTTGGAGATGTGGGTTCTGGGGACAGGGTGGCCAATTCTTGGAGTCCAGCTCTCACAGGCCTACGACATCCAGGAAGAACAACAGGAACAAGATGAAATATTTCAGAGTCCCAAAGACTTAATAAAGGCAGGGCATCCATCCGATGTTCCTGTGACCCAGAAGGACTGGGTTTCCAGATTGCAAATAACTTCAAAGGAACAAGTTTCTAAAGCTCAGGTGACTCAGATAGGTTGGGCTGTAGAGCTCAGGAAAGGGAAGTGACAGGTAAGAAAGCAATCAGCAAGGTTTCTACCACATGGCTGAAACCCTCCTTTGACTTGGCAGCTAGCTCAGCATACAGTTTCCTAGGGAACCAGGGGCCAATCTGCAGTGCGGCTCCACATGGAGCCGGGGCCAGTTTATGAGGGCCAGATGGCCAGGCGCCGGCATTGCCACTGTTGCAGGGTGGGGGGCTGAGGCTCTAGGGCATGGGACTCTGAACTAGGGCTGAGAGGGTCTGAGGAGGCTGGAAACTCAACCGGCCACGGACACAGGTGAGACCTGAAGATGTGTGTCAGTGTTGGCAGCCAGGAGGGTGCAGAACCGCAGCCTGGTCAGTGGTCCCAAGCCAGGGCCCCTGGGTTCTCAGAATCAAGAAAATGAGTTAGAGACTGGAATTTGCCCTATGAAAGCAGGAATCCTGTCTCTGTTTTTCTCTGCTGTATTCACACTGCCTGAAACAAAAGAGTCACCCAGAAGAGAGGGAGAGCCAGAACCAGGAGGACATTGAAGGACAGGGCGGCCATGGCTCGTTCAGCCCCGGGAGAGAAAGCGTTCCAAGGAGAAAACTGACCATATGTTTTTTTAATTTTATTTACTAGGATTAATACCTAAGTGATGGTATAAAGTCGTAAGAATAAACACATGAGAGTCATGGTACTAGATAGAAAGTACTCTGCTGAGGGCTGGATCCCTAGCACCTTGAACACCTACCCCAGGTGAGGAAGTGAGGCAGCTGGAAATGCCCCATTACTAAGCAGACCTGGAGCAGGGGGGCACTTCAGTGGGAGGGTGAGGGGCCAGGAATGAATCTCTAGACCCGGCGTGTCCTGAGAAGGCAGGAAATGACTAACACTGAACCTAATCACCAGATACTTTCTATCTTGATCTTACTCAGTAGATATGTAGATTAAGGAGTTTAGAGCAGACACGCTGGCAGTCTGAATTAGGCTGAGTTATATAACAGGGAGGGAAAACATTTGTCATATGTGGTCGGAGATGGGTGCAAAATGCTCCATCTGTTGGATTTTTTTTCCTGATGACAGCAAGAACTGGGATGCAGGCACATCTAGGTGGTGATTTGAGGAGCTGACTGGCAAGTGGAAAGGCCTGGACTGCTTACAGTTGGGAGCATGAGCTCCAAGTGCAGGCAGTGAACCCCCACCACTAGCAGCAGGGAACTCTGGACTCTGAGGCTCCCCACAGCCCGACACACATGGATGGGCCGGCTCCATGCCTATGGGTGGGGAGCAGGGAGACAAGTTAGAGCACTGAGCAGACCAGGCACTTGGTAGGCGGTGGGCTTGAGAAGGCTGGAGAAGTGGTGAAATGGCAGGTTCTGCTGCCTCCCCAGAGCCTACCTGTGGCTCCTCATTTTCCATAGTACCATAAATGACTCCATTTTGTGGGTTTCAAGGCTCCCATCACCATTGTCATCACCACTACCACCACCATCATCATTATCAAAGTTCCATTTGTTGGGGACTTCCTATTTATTCAATTACGACCCTTATTCTCACAAAACACTAAAGGACAGGAGCTATTAATGAGGAAACTGAGGCTCAGTGTGGTTAAATGACTTGCCAAAAGTCACCGGTACTAGGTCATTACCCAGTAAGTGGCAGAGCCAGACTTTGAATTAAGGTCTCATTGACTCTGTATAGTAGTCTGGAGGTTTGGGGCACAGAACGTGGAAACAGACTCACTAGCTGTGTGGCTGTGGGCAACTCGGTTTTCTCACCTGCAGATGGGACGGTAGCAGTCATAGAACTGCTGAGTAAGATCTGACTGGGGCCAAGTGAGGAGCTGTAAAAGTGATTACTTGAGGACTGGGTTGCCTAATTTAGCAAATGAAAAAATATATAGGATGCTCTGTTCAATTTAAATTC
The DNA here is from genome assembly GCA_032199065.1 of Smutsia gigantea. Taxonomy (NCBI): domain Eukaryota; kingdom Metazoa; phylum Chordata; class Mammalia; order Pholidota; family Manidae; genus Smutsia; species Smutsia gigantea. The sequence continues at coordinate 28,551 of JAVSCE010011748.1, read as the reverse complement.
CAAGTGGATAAAACAGTGGATAACATTTTAGACCAAAACGTCTTGCAATATTTGGGACGTACTTATACTAAAAATTATTCTTTGTTTACCTAAAATTCAATCTGAAATTGAAGTAGGCATCCTGTATTTCATCTGGCAACCCTGCTGAGCAGACACCCTTGGCTGGCCTTGGCCCTCACCTGGCTCAGTCTTGCAGGACTCCGATCTGGCAGGACTTGTCTCCTCCCCGCCTCCCTGCTTGTGATGCTGCACTTTCACGCCCCATACCCTCTCAGTTTCCCTTGGCCACCGGCCTTTCCTTCCTTCTAGTCACCCGCTGGGGGTCTCCTGCCGTCTTCATGGCCTCTTCCTCCTGATAGATCAACACGTAGAATCCCTATCACATAATTTAGCTCCTAGTGACACCGGCCAGGTCCCCTTTGCTGCTCTTTCAGGTGAGACTCTTTTCTCTAGCGAGGCTCCATGCACCTATCCAACCGGGCTCTGTCTTCCCATCCGGAGCACGTACAGGTTTCGGTAAATCTTGCTGCCTGAGCCGTTGCAGAAATGGAACTGGCTTTTGCGGGAGCCACTTCTATGTTCCTGGTATGGCTGGGCTTGTGGCGTCACTTAAACCATTGGGCCCCAGTCAGCCCTCCTTCCTCCCCAACCCACAGCCCGTTTCACTTCTGCTTCCCACAGAGGGGAGCCGCCTGGGCACAAGTTTGTTTTTTCTCAGCCAAGGAAGTAGCACCCAGTGCACTTCCCTTCAGCTGCAACAAGGAAATGACAACCAGTCCAGGGACCCTTAGAATAAACACAGCAGGAGGTGCCCTGATCCAACACCCCTGTCACACTCATCTCAGGTGGCACCAGGTCTGTGCTGAGCATCAGCGCCTGTCTGGCCTCTTTCTCCATCCCCTGGACCAAGGGTAAACCCTTGGATGGACACACTGACCCTCGAAACCCTTGACTTTTTCTTCTTCCCGGGCTAGGTGTGGGCAGGCCCTGGCAGAGGCATGGCCCGTAGGCCGTCCCCGTGGTCCCTACACTTGGCGCACTGCTGTCTACCGTGGTGAGCCTGCCTCATGGGGTGGGCTCGTTAGAACACACACCTCCAGGGCCCACCCTGGAGTTTCTCACTCAGTAAGTCTGGGCTGGGGCCCGAGACTTAGCATTTCTCTCAGGTTCCTACATGGTGCTGAGGCTGCTGGCCTGGACCACACTCTGAGACCCACTGTATCAAAGTTTCTGGGTCAGCGGGAGTTGAGGTTCTAAGAAGGAGCTTTGATCGTTAGCTCCTGATTTTTAGCATTCCAGGAAGACAAGGCATCCCAGCCAGGATGAAAGTCGCTCTGCATTGCCCATGTACTGTGGCTGGCAAACCTGTAACATAAAGGCTTCAGATGTGGTACTTTCAGGCCCAGTTGGTAATCTTGTCTGGGGAGGCGTCCAAGAGGCAAGGCCTTGTGGGGGATACTCAGAATCAGAAGGACACGACTTTCCTACAATGTGTTTATCTTCCAATATAGAAACAAAATGAGAAATACAGATAATGATTCATCAATTATGTAAAAATAGCCATCAGAAGTGGATTTTGCAGGTGCTCATTGCCCCAGCTGTGGGAGCAGGTAGCTGATGGCTCTCAGCTGAGTCCCTTTCCAGGCACTGCCCTCCTTGCTCAAGATCACCTCCTTTACCCCAGGGAAGCCAAGTCCAGTTGGTCATTGCTCCCCAGTGGCTCCCTGGCCCCAATTCCAGACACTCTGGAGGGCCCGTGGGGTTGCTGTTGGGACAGCATCACAGCTCAACTCTTCCCTCTGCCCGAGCCTGCCTCCTTCCATCTGGGCTGTGATCAAACTGGAGGGCACTCCCAGTAAGCCTCCCATGTGCTGCGTCTGTCTAAGAGTCTGTTTGCCTAGGAACCCAGGACATTTATTTGTCCCTAAAACTGGGGAAGCTAGTACAGATGATAAGTGCTTCTAGAACTCAGAGAAGGTTGCTATATAGCACCAGCACCTGGTGTTCACACAGTCTGCCCCCATCCCTCCTGCGCTGTAACCCTGGGAACCGCTCTGAGCTATAGCTTGCTCTCTGGATTTTGACCCAGCTGTCTGCTCAGCCTCTTCCACCTAGACTCCTGTTCCCTTCACACTCTTCCCTATACTAACTCAACTCTCAGCCATGACCTTGTGTTATCCCCATAAAAGCCACTTGGGTAGATGCCATCTTCAAGAAGAGATGAAAAGAATGTCTTGGAGAAAGAAACTCTGTAATGGATCTTGGTTAGGGTCCCATGACAAGATGCTGTGAACATTTGTGAAAAGAAAAGAAACTCTCTAGAGTTATACCTGAGGTGCCCAAAGGACTTCTTGATACAAAGACCATTGTCCTTTATAAGAATGACTTCTGGAGATTCAAGATGGCAGTGTGAGAGGTGAGACAGAGAACTCCTCCCAAAACCAGAGATAGTGTGAAAATATAGTTAATACAACTCACCCTGAAACAGCAACAGGAAAGAAGGCTGCCCCAGACTGCATACGGACCTCACAAACACAGCAGACCTCACAAAACAGGGTAAGGTACAAAAGCCTTGATCTGGTGGGACCTGAGCCCTTCCCCCAGCCCAGCTCACTGGTGGGAGGAAGAGAAATGGAGCAGGGCAGGGGTGGAAGCCTGGGACTGCTGAACACCTAGCCCTGGAGACCTGCTTTGTGAGCAGAAACCTACATTGTGTGGTGCTCTGGAGGATGGGGAGCTGGGACAGGCAGAGTGCACGAGAGACAGATTCCGGCCGTTTGTGGAGGATGGGATCCACACCTGGCCACTCTGGGACAAGGGAAAGGCAGGCAGTCTGACAGGCTTTCTAGCAGCAAGACAGCTGCTGAAGGGGCGGGATTTGCACAGAACTTGCTGCGCGGGAGAAGGGATAGGGGGACAAGGTTGTCTGGGCATGCTCTGCCCAGCCGATTGGGAATTTTGGGAAGCTTCAGGCACTCCATCCCCCTGGCTGCCTACTCAGCTCCGAGGCCCCCACTGTGATACGCAGCTTGCCGAGACTTCCTCCTGGCCTGACAGCACCAGCTTGCAAACCAGCAGTCACTGCTCTGGTGTCAGGCCAGCCAGAGAGAGGCCCCACCTACAACAGCTAGAGACGCCAAGCACCGAGGCTTACACCTGTGTACTCAGCCCACTGGCTCTGATACAGGAGACAGGCAGAGCAGACAGGAATCAGGAAACAGATCTTTTGTCACCCCAGGCACCAGCTCTGCTCCCTACGACCCCCAACCTCACTCTAGGGGCTGAGCAGCTCCAGAAACTGGAGCTTCTGGGCAATAGAGGCACCACACAGAAATATGAAACGTCAAAAGAACATGGTTCAGACCAAAATCTCACAAACCCCAGAAAAAGGGCCAAATGAAACTGAACTCACCAATCTTCCTGAAAAAGAGTTCAAAATAAAAATCATAAACATGCTTCTGGAGGTACAGAAAAACATTCAAGAACTCAGGAATGAATTTAAGATGGAGATTCAATAATTAAGGAATTCCATATCTGAAATGAAACACAATGGAGGGATTTAAAAGCAGATTAGATGTAGTAGAAGAGAAGGTAAATGGAATAGAAATTAGAGAAGAGGAATACAAAGAAGCTGAGGCACAGGGAGAAAAAAGAATCTCTAAGAATGAAAGAATATTGAGAGAACTGTGTGACCAACCCAAACGGAACAATATTCACATTATAGGGGTACCAGAAGAAGAAGAAAGATAAAAAGGGATAGAAAGTGTCATTGAGGAGGTAATTGCTGAAAACTTCCCCAATCTGGGGAAGGAGATAGTCTCTCAAGCCTTGGAGGTGCACAGATCTCCCAACACAAGGGACCCAAGGAAGACAACATCAAGACATATAATAATTAAAACGGCAAAGCTCAAGAATAAAGACAGACTTTTAAAAGAAGCTAGAGAGAGAAAAAAGATCACATACAAAGGAAAACCCATAAGGCTATCATCCGATTTCTCAACAGAAACCTTACAGACCAGAAGGCAGTGGCATGATATATTTAATGCAATGAAGCAGAATGGCCTTGAACCAAGAATACTCTACCTGGCAAGATTATCATTTAAATTTGAAGGAGGGATTAAACAATTTCCAGATAAGCAAAAGCTGAGAGAATTTACCTCCCACAAACCACCTCTACAATGCATTTGGAGGAACTCCTATAGATGGAAGTATTCCTAAGACTAAATAGATGTCACCCAAGGGACAGACAAAGAGTACAGAATATGATTCATAACATACAAAAATTGGAGGAGGAAGAAAAAGGAGAAAAAAAAAGAATCTTTAGGTTGTGTTTGTAGTGAGTTAAATTAGATTGTTAGATAGTAAGGGAATTAATTACCCTTGAACTTTTGGTAGCCACAAATCTAAATCCTGCAATGGCAATAAGAACATACCTATCGATAATCACCCTAAATGTAAATGGTCTGAATGCACCAATCAAAAGACATAAAGTAACTGAATGGATAAAAAAACAAGACCCATCTATATGCTGCCTACAAGAGACTCACCTCAAATCCAAAGATATACACAGTGAAGGGATGGAAAAAGATATTTCATGCAAACAACAAAGAGAAAAAAGCAGGTGTTGCAGTACTTGTATCAGACAAAATAGACTTCAAAACAAAGAAAGTCACAAGAGACAAAGAAGGACATTACATAATGATAAAGGGGGCAGTCCAACAAGAGGATATAACTATTATAAATATCAATGCACCTAACACAGGATCACCTACATATGTGAAACAAATACTAACAGAATTAAAGGGGGAAATAGAATGCAATGCATTCATTTTGGGAGACTTCAACACACCACTCACTCCAAAAGACAGATCAACCAGACAGAAAATAAATAAAGAGACAGAGGCACTGAACAACATATTAGAACAGATGGACCTAACAGCCATCTACAGAACACTCCATCCAAAAGCAACAGGATACACATTCTTCTCAAGTGCACATGGAACATTTTCAAGAATTGATCATATACTAGGCCACAAAAAGAACCTCAGTAAATTCAAAAAGATTGAAATTGTACCAACCAGCTTCTCAGATCACAAAGGTATGAAACTAGAAATAAATTACTCAAAGAAAATGAAAAAGCCCTCAAACACATGGAGGCTCAATAACATGCTCCTGAATAATCAAGGGATAAATGACCAAATAAAAACAGAGATCAAGCAATATATGGAGACAAATGACAACAATAATTCAACACTGCAAACTCTGTGAGACACAGTGAAGGCCGTGCTAAGAGGGAAATATATTGCAACACAGGCTTACCTCAGGAAAGAACAATCCCAAATGAACAGTCTAAACTCACAATTAATGAAACTAGAAAAGGAAGAACAAATGAGGCCCAAAGTCAGTAGAAGGAGGGACATAATAAAGATTAGAGCAGAAATAAATAAAATCGAGAAGAATAAAACAATAGAAAGAATCAATGAAAGCAGGAGCTGGTTCTTCGAGAAAATAAACAAAATAGATAAACCCCTAGCAGGACTTATCAAGAAAAAAAGAGAGCCTACACACATAAACAGAATCAGGAATAAGAAAGGAAAAATCACAACGGACACCACAGAAATACAAGGAATTATGAGAGAATAATATGAAAAATTATATGCTAACAAACTGGATAACCTTGAAGAAATGGGCAACTTTCTAGAAAAATATAACCTACCAAGGCTGACCCAGGAAGAAATAGAAAATCTGAATAGACCAATTAGCAGCAAAGAAATTGAATTGGTAATCAAAAATCTACCTAAGAACAAAACACCTGAACCAGAGGGTTTCACTGCTGAATTTTATCAAACATTTTGTGAAGACCTAATACGCATCCTCCTCAAAGTTTTTCAAAAAGTAGAAGAGGAGAGAATACTCCCAAACTCATTCTACAAGGCCAACATTGCTCTAATACCAAAACCAGGCAAAGACACCACAAAAAAAGAAAATTAAAGACCAATATCCCTGATGAACATGGATGCAAAAATACTCAACAAAATATTAGCAAACCAAATTCAAAAATACATCAAAAAGATCATCCATCATGATCAAGTGGGATTTATCCCAGGGATGCAAGGATGGTGTAACATTCGAAAATCCATCAACATCATCCACCACATCAACAAAAAGAAGGACAAAAACCACATGATCATCTCCATAGATGCTGAAAAAGCATTCAACAAAATTCAACATCCCTTCATGATAAAAACTCTCAGCAAAATGGGTATAGAGGGCAGGTACCTCAACATAATAAAGGCCATATATGACAAACCAACAGCCAACATTATACTTGACAGTGGGACGCTGAAAGCTTTTCCTTTAAGTTCGGGAACAAGACAAGGATGTCCACTCTCCCCACTTTGATTCAACATAGTTTGGTAATCAGACAAAACAAAGAAATAAAAGGCATCCAGATTGGTAAGGAAGAAGTCAAAATGTCCCTGTTTGTAGATGATATGATATTGTACATAAAAAACCCTAAAGACTCCACTCCAAAACTACTAGATCTAATATCTGAATTCAGTAAAGTTGCAGGATACAAAATTAATACACAGAAATCTGTTGCATTTCTATAGACTAACAATGAACTAGCAGAAAGAGAAATCAGGGAAACAATTCCATTCATAATTGCATCCAAAAGAATAAAATACTTAGGAATAAACCTAACCAAGGAAGTGAAAGACTTATACTCTGAAAACTATAAGACACTCTTAAGAGAAATTAAAGAAGATACCAATAAATGGAAACACATCCCGTGCTCATGGATAGGAAGAATTAATATTGTCAAAATGGCCATCCTGCCTAAAGCAATCTACAGATTCAATGCAATCCCTATCAAAATATCAACAGCATTATTCAATGAACAAGAGCAAATAGTTCTAAAATTCATATGGAACCACAAAAGACCCCGAATAGCCAAAGCAATCCTGAGAAGGAAGAATAAAGTGGGGGGAATTACGCTCCCTGACTTCAAGCTCTACTACAAAGCCACAGTAATCAAGACAATTTGGTACTGGCACAAGAACAGACCCATAGACCAATGGAACCAGATATAAACCCAAGCATATATGGTCAATTAATATACGATAAAGGAGCTGTGGATATACAATGGAGAAATCACAGCCTCTTCAACAGCTAGTGTGGGCAAAACTGGACAGCTACATGTAAGAGGATGAAACTCAATTATTGTCTAACCACATACACAAAAGAAACTCAAAATTGATCAAAGACCTGAATGTAAGTCATGAAACCATAAAACTCTTAGAAAAAAACATACGCAAAAATCTATTGGACATAAATATGAGCAACCTCTTCATGAACATACCTCCCCGGGCAAGGGAAACAAAAGCAAAAATGAACAAATGGGACTATATCAAACTACAAAGCTTCTGTGCAGCAAAGGACACCATCAATAGAACAAAAAGACATCCTACAGTATGTGAGAATATATTCATAAATGACATCCGATAAGGGGTTGACATCCTATTATATAAAGAGCTCATGCACCTCAACAAACAAAAAGCAAATAAGCCAATTAAAAAATGGGCAGAGGATCTGAACAGACACTTCTCCAAAGAAGAAATTCAGATGGCCAACAGGCACATGAAAAAATGCTCCACATTGCTAGTCACCAGAGAAATGCAAATTAAAACCACAAGGAGCTACCACCTCATACCAGTTAGGATGGCCGCCATCCAAAAGACAAATAACAACAAATGTTGGCGAGGGTGTGGAGAAAGTGGAACCCCCCTACACTGCTGGTGGGACTGCAAATTAGTTCAACCATTGTGGAAAGCAGTATGGAGGTTCCTCAAAAAACTCAAAATAGAAATACCATTTGACCCAGGAATTCCACTCCTAGGAATTTACCCTGAGAATGCAGCAACCCAGTTTCAAAAAGGCATATGCACCCCTATGTTTATTGCAGCACTATTTACAATAGCCAAGAAATGGAAGCAACCTAAGTGTCCATCAGTAGATGAATGGATAAAGAACAGGTGGTACATATACACAATGGAATATTATTCAGCCATAAGAAGAAAACAAATCCTACCATTTACAACAACATGGATGGAGCTAGAGGGTATTATGCTCAGTGAAATAAGCCAGGCGGAGAAAGACAAGCATCAGATGATTTCACTCATCTGTGGAGTATAAGAACAAAGAAAAAACTGAAGGAACAAACCAGCAGCAGACTCACAGAACCCAAGAATGGACTAACAGTTACCAAAGGGAAAGGGACTGGGGAGGATGGGTGGGAAGGGAGGGATAAGAGGGAAAAAGGGGTGTTATGATTAGCAGACATAATGTAACGGGGTGGAGGATACGGGAAAGGCAGTACAACACAGAGAAGACAAGTAGTGATTCTATAGCATCTCACTACGCTCATGAACAGTGACTGTAATGGGGTATGTGGGGGGGACTTGATAATAGGGGGAGTTTTGTAACCATAATATTGCTCATGTAATTGTATATTAATAATAGCAAAATAAGAATGAGTTCTGGGTTCAACTTGGGGAACTCCCTGAAGGAAGTAAGGATCATAACTGCCTGCATGCATAGTAGGCATTCATAAAATACTGGCTGAGTGAGGAAATGGATGGGAACCCCGTCAGTCATTTCTTAACAAATAGCATGGATAATGTCAGCTAAAATATTCCTACCATGTTTCCTTGAGGCCCCCTGAAGACATCAGAGTCCCCCAACTCCTACCGAATATGACAGAAGGAGGGCTATGTGGAAAGTGTTTCTGAAAAGGAGTCTCCAAATGCATCCCCTGGAGCTTCCTAACCCTCCCCCTCTGGGCAGACTTGGCCTCCTCTCCCTTTAATGGGTGCTGTCCCGAGGGCCCCCCTCCAACCTGAAGGCACAGATCCTGTAGCTTCAGTACAAGGCTCCCTCCTGCCCCGACTGTGAGCTCCCTGGGCGTTGGGGCTGTGTGTCTTTAGGACCCTATGCACAGTGCCTGGCACACTGTAGGGACTTTATCAATATTTAGTGAGTGAACAAACACATTACATATATTCCAGAAATAATCTAGCCTGGGCAAGATAGGGCAATTAATTTTACTTCGGACAAATCTCTATTTTTCCAAAATCTTTGAAGGTGATAACCATGAAACAAGGACGCGGAAATTTATGTTAGTGGCAGCACACAAAACAAGAGTGTCTAAGGCTGTGGGAAAAAAAGATGTTCGCAGTGAATCTAGGTTCATTGTACTCTTAGCTCCTTTTCTGGAAACCAGGGCTTTCTGTGTCTTTTTGACACAGTGGAGGACGCTGAATACAGAGAATATAATGACATTCTTTGTTTTACTGTAGCACTGACTTTTCCCTCTGGTTCTTCGATTTTGTCTGATTCTCAAAACTAGGCAAAACTGACAACTTAGATTCCTTCAACATCTTGTAACTCCATTCACAAAAAGAATTTAAAACAAATAACAATAAAGTCAACTGATAGATTTATGGTTAATGCTTAGGTAAGCTAGGATTTTACAGTTATCATATAAAGCATTCTAAGAGCGAGTTATACATTTTAACATTCCAAACGTCTAAGTCATTTCAGTATTTTAAAGGGCATTTCTGTATCTACCATTTAATATATTTCTCTTTCCCCCAAGTTTGCCCATCTCTCTAATTTTTAAAAATAAAATCCTCAAAATTTCTTTAAATAAAACCAAATAATTAAAGGGACCTGCAAGGGGGAATGCTCTGGAAAATAAAATAACTGAGATGTACTGAGATTTATTAATTACTAGGGACATTCTAAGTCCCTTACCTCATTGAATCTTCACAATGACCTCACAAGGTGGGTGTTATTACACTCAGCCCTTCCTTGCACCTGAGGGTCTTGCCCAAGGTTATACCCGTGTTAGGTGGTGGGGTTGGAGCGCAACCCCTGGTGTGTAACTCTCTAACCTGTGCCCTCAGCTGCCATGACACCTGTCTACCTTCGATGACTGAGATGAGAAAGAGGGAAATGGGGGCTCTTGCTGAAGCTCTGCCTGTGAGAACTGAGCTGTTTTTCTATTCCATGTAAGATGTTCTCCTGTGTTTGGCTGAGCTTATTTGATCTGAGTCTCCAGCCTTAGGGTAATTGTTGTTGAATATAGAAAAAAAGGTTCTGGTTCCCTCTCTCTCTCTCCTCTGTATCCTCTTGCTATATATTATAAAGGTTTTATTGGATTCTCATCAAAGGAGAATTTCTTCCACTTCTTGCTTGGTTAACACTTGAATTTCCTTTCCTATCCTCCCCCACTACTCCCAGAGAGCCCCTAAAGGCAATTGAACAGTCAGAGGTCAATGGCAGGAGTCAAAGGACACCAGCCTGGGCCCCTAAACAATGGTTGAGGGTCAGACAATTGAAAACTAAAAGGGTGATAAAAACGCCTGAGTCTGTGAACCAATTAACTGGACCCCTGTCCCTGTGGACGAGTGTAAGAGCCCCAGCTCTGGCCTGGGAGGAGCTAACAAAACACTGCTAAGGTGAGACCATCATGGAGGGACCAAGTTTTCCAGAAAAAATATTTGCATTTTCAGAGATCTTATTTGTCTATTCCATCTACTATTCCAACCAGTATATGTGGTCTGCCTGCTGTGAGCAGGGCACAAGAAGGAGGCAGTGAAGGGCATTTTATCCCCAAAGTCAGGAAACTTGCGATGTCCCTTTCTCCACCAGGGTGTGGTGGGTGTCGCCTCGCCCGGGCTGAGCGACCGTGACCCCTCAGATCTGTTCTGCTCTCCTTCCACCAGGCATTTCAGACTGGACTCATTCAGCATGCCGCCAGATGCCTTCTCTACCTTCCTTTCCTGGATGGGGAGTAGTTTGGGTTCTGGAAAGAGAGGCTTTCGGGCTGCCAACTTAGGGCAACTCACCCCCAAAGGCTGATCAGGTTTGGGCTCTGTAGTCAGACTCTGGTTGTCTGGACTCCCAAGTAACCTCCTGAAGAAGGGGCTTCCTCGCTAAGCAGCCGAAGCCACCTATCTTGCTTAGCTTAAGAGTAAAGGGGATTCTCTGAAAATTCATGGGTGTGGTGCCTGACTCATTAGAACTAGTTCTCTGGTATTCATTCAAAATGTTTATTGAGATAATAATAGTAATAAACATTAATAAATGCTTTCATAAAGAGAGTAATATACCCATGAAGAGGGAACATTATATAGCCAGTGGTGGGAGGTTATGTGTGAGCCAGTTTTTTCCTTTGTGTTTTTCTGTAGTTAAAATGTTTTCTGTGATAAACAGATTAATTTTTAAATCAGAAAATAATGATGCTATTTTATAATATTATGGATCACTTAGATGAACAAAGCCCTCTTCATAGTATTATGTAGAGATATACTTCTGCTTCTAGGCATAATGGAGCCACAGGGCCAGGCTTACTCTCCTACATAAAACAATTCAAAAACTAGACTAAATATATGGAAGAAAGAACAGTTTCAGACGTTGTACAACAAGCAGTGTAAGGCAATGATACTGAAAGAATAGAAACAAATGAGGGGGACTGAATTTCCCCCGGATCACTACCTGGAGAGATATTCGATCTGCAGTCAAGGAGAAGGAACCCAAACGGTGGTGTCCAGTGGTGTCTTGAGTTGAGGAAGCTGACGTCAGAGTTTGGAGAGGCGGTGATGGTTAATTTTAGTGCCAGCTTGACTAGGCTACGATACCCAGGTCTGGTCAAAAATCGTTGTAGATATTTCGGTGAAGGTACCTCTGACAGACTGAAATTTTGTGTCCTCCCAAAATTCCTGTGTGAAGCCCTAATCCCAGTGTGATGGAATTTGGAGGTGGGGTCTTCGGGAGAGAACTGTCAGAATGGTAGAGCCCTCAAGATGTGACGAGTGGCCTTATAAGAAGAGACAGGAGAGACGTGACTGATCTTTCTCTGCCATGTGAGGCTACAGCAGTAAGGCCCCCATCTGTAAACCAGAAAATGGGCGCTCGCCAGGAACAGAATTGGCTGGAATCTTGATCTTGGACTTCCCCAGACCATAGAACTGTGAGAAATAAATGTTTGTTGTTTAAGACACGCCATCTATGGTGTTTGTTATAGCAACACAAGTTGACTCAGGTTTTTTGGATGGCAGGACCTGTCCTTTCTCCCGGCTAGTTGGGCCGGCTCCCTGGGGGCTGTTTGTGGAGTTCCTAATCACTGCTCACGGAACTCGTGGCTGTACTCAGCCTGTTCAGTAAGAACTGTTTGTTGTTCTCATAGAAAAGGACAATTTCTGGTGTTGAGGGAAAGGTATGTTTGGAGCTGGAAATAACTCATTGCAAAACTTCCCTTGGGACATGGAATTTAAACTTTTGTCACTGACGGGACTTTGCTCCTTATTTTCCTGAATGACTCAAATGTTTGCTTCAGACAATGGCAGAGTGTATCTTGCTTGAATCATTTTGGATTTCTGTTATTTTTGTAAGATGTGGGTAGGCAATATGACTCAGTATTTTTCCGAGAGATGTGAAAATTATATTGCCTATTTTGGATCATTTCATGCTGAGGTCTGAACATTTTTCTTGAATTTCAAATCTCAGAGCTTGGGAAATTTTTGTTTTTGTTTTGCCTTTCAATCATTTCAGATCTTTCCCAGATAAAATTTGAAAGGAAAATTACTTAGCAATAGCTCTAAATTGTGAAGTAGATCTTGAATTATAACAGTGTACATTTTTAAAATTAAACATTTGCTAGACTAGTGGTGTGTCTGCCATTATGATTATGAGAAAATTGGAGAATGTGAGGTCAGGAAGATCTTGAAGGTCATCTAATTTAAAACCTTATCTGGCGTGTGAATCCCCTCAGACTAGTTTTCCAGCTTCCGCCTGGGCCCTTCTGACCACTGAGTTCTGTTTGAACGTGTCAGGTGATGGCGTGCTCCTTGGGGACCAGTACTTCTGCACAGCACATTCTCACCAGACTGGAACCTGCCTCCCTGGAGCTTCCACACATGGGTCCGAGTTCTGATCCCTATTCTCTATATACCTCTCTTGAGTAATTCTGCAACAGAATGATAGTTTTTAAATTCTTACTGCTCTTCTTTCCTTTTTAAGTAAGTCAGGTCCTCTTCCAGTAGTCTTTTTATTTTAAGTACTGGGACAGGAGACTGAGGCTTAGTGTCTCTGGGAAGGGTAGTGTTGTGGGATGAATTGGGTCCCCCAACAAAATTCGTATGTTTCAGACCTATCCTCAGTAACTCAGAATGTGCCTATGTTTGGAGATAGATAGGGTTTTGAAAGAGACAGTTAAATTAAAATGAGGTCTTTAGGGTGGGCCCAGATCCAGTCTGACTGGTGTTCTTGTAAGAAGAGGAAATTTCGACCCACAGAGAGAAACCGAGGCATGAGAGCACAGAGCAACGACATGGGAAGAGGCAGCAAGAGGACGGCCATCTGCAGGCCAGGAAAAGAGGCTGCAGAAGAGCACAAACCTGCCGACACCGTGGTTGTGGACTTCCAGGCTCCAGCGTGTGAGAAACTGAATTTCTGTTGTTTAAGCCTCCCAGTCTGTAGTAGTGGGTTGTGGCAGCCCCAGAGACTTGGCAAGTGAGAATAGGAGAGGTGAGCCACAAGGGCAGTCGCTTCAGATGGGAAGAGGGGGTGGGAGGAATGCAACGCCCTTCCAGGGTGTGTGTATGGAGAGGCCCGCCTTCGTGAGCACTACAGAGGGCCTGAAGAAACTGTCAGATTCTACGGCTTCCAGGACCCCTATCTTGCTGGAGCTTCTTCCAATGTCTCAGGAAGCCTAGCAAGGTGTGCCCATATTTTGTTTTCAAAAAACTTGCAGAAAGTATTTTAACTGCAGTTGGTTAAAACTTCTGCCTCCTTCCACCCCAACTTCCTCTCCATCACACTCACTCCCGTTGAGTGGGGTAGGAGTGGCCACAAGCCCATTTGGCATCCAGATAAGGGAAATGTGGGTTGGGGTTGCCTTTTGTTTGGATTCTGTGGGACATATTCATATGGGTTGTAGTCAGTATAGGTTGTGTAGTTATGCTATGACTAGCTGTCCTGGCGTAGGAATGGCTACCAGACAGTGGTGTACTAGCAAATGTTTAGCATAGTTGATAGTGTTTGCTGGTTTCTATGGTGTAAATGCTCCCACTGTATCAAGCTGTCAGTGTGACATCACTATAGGTGTATATACCATTATATAATATTCGCAGCATATGAATGATAGATGTAAATAACCTCAAGAGCACAGTACTAGTAAAATGTACTGAAATGATTGGGAAATGGTGAGTTTTGAGTACTTATTATCTGTGTTTTCAGTATTTATTTATTTATTTAATTGTAGGTTTATATTATTTCATTTCAGTCATGGCTGTTGAACAACTGCCTCCCAAAATTCCTGGAAAGCTAACAATTTGCTCTTGAGAGCCTGAATGTGCCAGCTCCCTCAGGCTGCCGAATCAGGAACATTCCTGCTGGTTCCACTTGGTTAACTCACCCTGTTTTATAAACATAAAGGTGCAGGGATAGTTAGTAATTTGATATGGTGTCTGTGACTAAGGGGGAAGAAAGTAGGTTTTTAAATGTATGGAGTCAGAAGCTAGTCTATGGGAAGTTCAGTCATCAGGTACTTGCATTTTACACAGATGATTTGGTTCTTTCTCATCGGTGCCTTGTTCACACGGAAGTGCTTACTTGTCAAGAATATGCTTAATAATGCAGTGTATAGAATTATAAATGCCCCATATATTTAAAAGAATATCCTGATGGTGTATTAGTTATCTGTTGCTGTGTAACAAATTACTCTGAGAATAATAGTTCAAAACACAAACATTTATGATTTCACAGTGTCCAGGGGTCCGCAACCTGGGTGTGGCTTAGCTGGGTCTTCTGGCTTGGGGTCTCCCACAGGCTGCAGTGAAGATTATCTGATAGGGCTGTAGTTGGCTTGATAGGGGACCTGGTTTTTCCAAAGCTCATTCAAGTGGTTGTTGACAGGATACAGTTCCTCATAGGTTGTTGGACTGAGGACCTCAGCTTTCACTGGCTGTTGAATGGAGTCTTTCAAATAAAAGAACCCCCTCATTCTTTTCGTATATACTTCTGGACCAAATAACACTATCCTACCAAAGTCTCTAGTGCTCTGAGATTTTAAAAGTAGCATATCCTCTAGCAAAAGCTGTCTAAAGAGGCTTATCTCTGCTTGGGTGAGCTACCTTGTGGCTCACAGGGTGGTCATCAGACAAGCAGCACTGTATCACCAGGGGCCTTGTAAGAACTGGAGAATCTCAAGGCCCACCTGCAGCCTACTGCCTCAGAATCTGCATTCTCACTGGATCCCCAAGTGAGGATGTAAGTGCACATTGAAGTTTGAGAAGCAATGTGCTCTACCACATCTCAGAGCTTTCTCTTGCCATCTTGTTCAGAGTAAATATCAAAGTCCTTCAAGGAGCCAAGAGGCCCGTGTGATTGGCCCCCATCCCCTTACCTCTCTCATATCATCCCCTACCACACTCCCTTTTGCTTTTTCCACTCCAGCCACTTTGGCCTCCTTGCTGTTCCTGGAAGTTACCTTGGGTACATTCTTGCCCCAGGGCCTTTGCTCTGGCTGCTCTGTCTTGAATACTTTCCCCCAGGTATCCACTTGACCACTCTCACATCACTTCCAGCTCTTTGGTCATTCAGTCTCTTTCATGGTGAAGCCTTCCCTAGTCACCGGATCCAGAACTGCCACGCATCATCACCCACATCCAGGCATCCCTTGACCTTTCCCTAGTTGAAGTCTTTTTAGACCTTATCACCTAGGATGTTGGCTTCCTACATTAGGATACAACTTCCATGAGGACAGTTTTTTGTTTTATTTTACTTTTTAAAGTCCACTGCTGCCCCCCACCCCCCAGCATCTAGAAGAGGGTCTGGAATATGGTAGTAAAGAGTTCTCCTGATCTACCAGTCTAGTAACCAGGAAAGAAAGTCAAGTTCATCAAATCATACTGGCTCCTATTGATCCCATCTCTCTCATTTCCTTTCTTGCTGAACTGGTTTTTAATTATAGAAATAATACATGCACATAGCAGAATTAGAATGATACAGAAAAGTATAACTATAAATATCACACTCTCCCCACCAAACTGACCCCTCCATCCCACTCCTCAGAAGCCCCATTGTCAAGATTTTCTGTTTGACATTTTTATGGTGGTTATTATAGAACTTGAGCTAATTTGCTTATACCTTTGTTTCTTGGTTTATCGGTGAAAGTGTCTGCTAATTCCTTGCTATGAAAATGAAGAATTTAATACATCTGTAATGCCGCCTACTTTCCCTAACCAGTTTTAATTAGATGCATTATTTTAGTTCTTTAGTTTTTCTATGGGATATTTTAAAACTTCAAATAAAATACTAAAACCTTTATTTTTGGATTTATCAAATTTAGGCAGATCCTACTGACTCTCTGCTAGGATAAATGAGGAAATTGGCATACTTCATTTCCTTTTCTCACCCACCTCTCATTTCTTTATTAGACATTTTTTTAACATTATCAAGATTTATAATATTTACATTCTGTTCTATAAACATACAGTTTTCTGTCTTTTGGTGATAGATTCTAACAAAAATAATTTTGAAAGACATTACAGTATTATAATTATTTAAAAGTTATTCACCATTGAACCAACGATTGGCTCTACAGAGAAGGAATATAATCTAGTGTCATTAAATCTTTAAAGTGTAAAGAAAAATTACTTAACAACAACATCTAATGCATTTCCCGTTTTCATCTTCCTTTACTTCTAGGTCATTCTCAGCTACCACTGTTTCTGATATCTGAAGCCCCTTTATTTCTTGGAGTCTGATTCATTCTTCTGGAAGCACTGTTTTTTCTTAAAGCTACTCAAATGCTTTTTTCAAGGGCAAGGTATCAGGAAAATTTTCTAAATTCTTATAAGTTCAAAAACATCTCTTACTATGCTGATGGACGGTGACTGTAATGGGGTTGGTGGGGGGGACCTGATGAAGGAGGTAGTTTAATCACCATAATATTGCACATGTAATTATAGATTAATGATACTAAAATAAACTTTAAAAAAAACATCTCTCTATTTGCCCTTCTATTTAATTGACAGTTTGGGTGAGTATAGAATTTTAGCTTCAAAGTCTTTGCTTCTCAGAACTGAAAGGAAGGCTGCTTTGATTGGCATGAGACCTGTGCACTACAAGAAAGTGGCATTGGTAGCTGAGAGTGACCTGGAAATAGGAAGAACGAAGAAAATAAGAAGCTTCATGCTTAGAAGGGCCCTGTGTTCAGAAGGGCCCCATTTGGTTTAAAGTTCTGCTGTCGCCATCTTGAAATCCTTAGTAAGTTTTGGTCATGGAGTCCCACATTTTCATTTTCACTGAGCCCCACAAACTGTGCAGCTTAGAAGACATTTGGGCACCTCGCACTGTTGATAAGTCTGAAGTCAGATTGATTTTTATTCCTTATTAGGTAACATACTTTCTCTTTCTGGAAACTTTCACTATACACACACATATTTTTATCTGGATTGTCACCAAGATGCATTTAGCTATGGGCCTTACTACAGTTCTCTAGTTTGGCATTTGGTGGGCCCTTTCACTCTGAAATCACTCATTTCATTCTTCAATTTAGGGGATTTTTCCCCCTATTGTTTCTGATTTTTTCCCCTTCTTTGTTTTCTTTCTTTGCAGAGCTTCCATTTGGTGGATATTGGACATCCTTCATCGTCTATGCTTCAATTTCTTTCACGTATCTTCCATTTCCTTGCCTTTCGCATTATATTTTGGGAGATATCCTTAGGTTTATCTTCCAAATCAGTGATTTGGCCTTTAACTGTGTTTATTTATTATTCCACTCATTTCCACACATTCACTTTTTGTTTGTTTGTTTAACTTTGGCAGTCGTGTTTTTAGTTTCCTAAAACTGTGAAGGAGGCAAGGAGGCTTCTGGTCCATAGCAGCTTGTTCTTTTTGCTTGAAATTTTCTCTCAGGTTTCTCTGAGGCTACTCATTAGAATGAAGAAAAAAGTATCTTTCTCTTAGGTCACTGAATTGTGCCTCCTTTTGGGTGAGTCGTTCCTTTTTTGTGTTTGTTTTTCAGGTTAGTCCTCATCTCTTAGGCTGGTGATTTTCCTCACGTGCTTTTTTGTCCCTTCACATTTATAATGTATGTTTCTGTTTACTAGTATGTAGCTGATTTTGGCTTTTTCTGAAGCTTATCAACAGGGTTCTTCCCTGAATGGGAGCCCTGATGGTGCTTTTAGGTAAGTGGGTGAGGAGTGTATACAGGCATCCTCTTGGTCACGTATGTGGGCAGCAGGCCAGCATATTGAGGAACTGCTCGATTACCGAAGTAAGAAGGACGTTATTCTGGGGGAATAGAACCTCAGTGTATTTCTGTCCTTGTCTTTAACTCCTTTTTCAATCCTTCTTTTCCCTGGCGTCTGTACTCGGTTACCGCAAGCTCTGCTGCCTTCTCTCCCACCCTGAGGTACCCTTATGAGGAGCCCTCCTTAGGCATGATGCCCATTTTCTTTTGAAAGCAGTCCCAGCATCATCCTAGATCCGTGATTCTCCATGTGGTCCTAGACCACAGCAGCATGACCTGGGAACTTGTTAAAAAGGCAAATTCTCTGACCTGCCCCAGACCTACTAAAACTGGTGATGGGGGCACAACTTTCTGGATTTCAACAAGCCTGAAAACAAGCCCCGTAGTTTGACAACTACGGGCCTAGGGAAAAGCCACTACTGTTGCCAGCAGCTCTTTTTCTGAGGAGCGGGAGGGTACACCTGCTTCAGTCTGTTCAGAAGATCTTTAATGTGTTACCATGATGGTTGTCCCATGGCTTACTCCTTGCCTTTAAATATATTGACTGGAGCTTAAAACTTCTCTGAAGGGTTCTTGGGTTCTATGTTGGTTACTTTTGGTGTGGTTTCCCTTTCACTTTGTCAATCAATCAAGTCCTCTCTGCTTTAAAGAAATTAGCAATTTTGTCATAATAATAAAGGGTGTAAGTAATAAATCAAATAGTATGAGATGATTTACAATGAAAAGGGCAGTCCTCTGCTAACATCACCACACCCTTCCTCCTCCTCATGACACCCAACTGTCCTCTACTGGCAACTACTTTGAACACTTTTAGTCACTTTTCTGTTATTTAACTCCACATTTCTAAATAAAATACTATGTGGCTATTTCTCAATTTATTGATTTTGGGCATCACCTATTGACTTCCTATTATTGTTACTGAAGATTTTTTTTATCCACCCACTCTTCTCTTTTCGTCTTCTAAGTACACTTAAATTATACTTAAAAAAAAATCAATAGCCAGAGTTTAAATGGGATTTACTACAGAATCCCATAGTGTTTTTGATTCCTTTCTGATTGTTTCTTATAACTTCAGTTTGTCCTAAAGTTAAAATTGACTTACTGTTTTTTACTTGCTTACATATTAGTTTTCCCCAATAAGCTCCAATATAGCTGTCAAACTCTAATCAGTTTTTTTTCTAATGGTAAAAAGACCATTTCAAGCAACTTATTAATTTCATTATTTTTTAATTCCTGGAGACCTTCCTCTCGTAGTTTCTGTCCGCCTCTCCCATCCGACAGGTTGCTCTGCATGCCTTCTGCTCAGCTGTAGTCCTGGGGTTCCCTTGCCATTCTCCCCCGTTGCATGAATCTCAGCAGGAAGTACTTCAGCAGCTCCGCATCAAGTTGTCCTTCCTCGCATTGTACTTCCAACTCCTGGCCTTTGTCCTAGTCCCCACGATTAGGTCATTCTTTTGATATATCCAAGACAATGTAGGCCTAAACCTGAGCTTTGTTCTTGCCAGTCTCCTTGCCAGGAAAGGTCGCCATACTCCTAAGCTCTAGTCCCAAGATAGGCACCCTCACAGATGCTCACAGACTCCCTTGAGGGCAATGGGCACCTCTGATTCTTGAGTTTATTATCCCTAGGATTCCACATTATTGCCATCTTCAGCACATACCAGAAAGAGATCGTGAGGTCATACAGTCCTGGGGGCAAATCTTACCTGCTCCTCTTGCTAGCTGCATAAACTTAGGCACATTAAATCTTATTTTCTACATTAGAAAAGTTCATGGATCATGAAACTACTGTCATTAAGATTGTTGAGGAGATTATCTTAGAGAATGTATACTAAGCCTCTGGAATAATCCCTGCACATAAATACTAGCTCTGTTCTCCATTCTTTACTACCTTGTCTCTGGTCCCACTGCCAACAGCTTTCTTTGTTTTTTTGTTTTGTTCATTTTTTATTGAAGTGCTGTTGACATATTATTATCTTGGTTTTGGGTATATAACATAATGATTCCACATTTATATACATTGCAAAATGCTCACCACGTAAGTGGTTATCATCCATCACCACACAAAGTTATGATGGTATTATTGGCTATATTCCCAATGCTGTACTTTTCCTTCCTGTGACTTACTTATTTTAGAACTAGAAGTTTGTACCTCTAAATCCCCTTCACCTGTTTCATCTGTCCCTTGCACTCTCCTCCCCTCTGGCAACCACCAGAGTCATCTTATTATTATTCAGAGTATTAATTCTCTGTGTTTATGAGTCTGTTTTTGAGTTTGGTGTTGTTTTATTTGTTTGTTTAGTTTTTTTAGATTCCACATATAAGTGAAATCATACAATATTTGTTTTTCTCTAACTTGTTTCACTTAGCATAATACCCTCTAGGTGTATCCATGTTGTTGCAGGTGGAGAGATTTCATTCTTTTTATGGTTGAGTAATAGTCTATTGTGTATCTATACCACGTTTATCCATTTATCTATCGAAGGACACTTAGGTTGCCTTCATATCTTCCATATCTTGGCTATTGTAAACAATGCTGCAATAAACATAGCGATGCATATATCTCTTTGAATTAGTTACTTCATTTTCTTCAGGTAAATACACACAAGTGGAATTACTGGATCATATGATAGTTTTCTTTTTAATTTTCTGAAGAACCCCTAGACTGTTTTCCAGAATGGGTGCATTAGTTTACATTCCCACCAACAGTGCAAGAGGGTTCCCTTTTTTCCTTGGCAACATCTGTTGTTTCTTGTCTTGTTGATATTAGCCGTTCTGACTGGTGTGAGGTGATCATCTCATTGTGGTTTTGATTTGCATTTCTCTGATGGTTAGTGATGTGGAGCATCTCTTCATGTGTCTCTTGGACATCTGTGTGTCTTTTTTGGGAAAATGTCTAATCAGGTCCTCTGCCCATTTTTTAATCAGCTTTTTTTTTTTAGTTGAGTGAGTTCTCTATAAATTATGGATATTAACTCCTTATATCATTTGCAAATACATTCTTCCATTCAGTAAGTTGCCTTTTCATTTTGTTCATGGTTTGCTGTGCAGAAGCTTTTTAGTTTGGTGTAGTCCCATTTGTTTAATTCTGCTTTTGATTCCCTTGCTGAGGGAGACATAGCCAGGAAAAAATTGTTAAGGCTGATGTCCAAGAGTTTACTACCTATGTTTTCTTTTAGTAGTTTTATGGTTTCAGATACATTTAGGTGTTTAATCCATTTCAACTTTATTTTTGTGTATGGTATAAGGAAGTGGTCCAGTTTCATTCTTTTGCACATAGCTGTCCAGTTTTCCCACTGCCACTTATTGAAGAGACAGTCTTCCTCATTGTATGTTCTTGCCTCTTTGGTCATAGATTAATTTATCACATTAAGTGTGGGTTTACTACTGGGCTCTCTAGTCTGTCTGTGGATCAATGTGTCTGTGTTTGTGCCAGTACCATACTGTTCTGGCTATTCTGGCTTTGTAGTATAGTTTGAAATCAGGGAGCACGACACCTCCAACTTTGTTTCTCTTTCTTAAGATTTCTTTGGCTAGTCAGGGTCTTTTGTGGTTCCATATAGATTTTAGAATTATTAGTTTTAGTTCTCTGAAAAATGCTATTTGTATTTTGATAGGATTGCATTGAATCTGTGAACTGTTTTGAGTAGTATGGGCATCTTAACAATGTTAATTCTTCCAGTTGCTGAGCACAGTATGTCTGTCCATTGATTTTTGTTGTCTTCAGTTTCTTTCATCTATATCTTATAGTTTCAGAGCACAGGTCTTTTATCTCCTCGGTTTTAGTTTTGTTTTCTAGGTATTTTATTTGCTAACAGCTTTCTTTGCATTGTCATCTGGTTTTACTGTTTCCTTTAGACAAACTGACCCTTCATGCATCTGCACCTGGGTCTCTCCAGCACCACCTGTCTCTGCCTTTCCCATACTTTGATACTTCCCTGAGGCCCACCCAAGAAGGTAAGTTCTGTGTCAAATAGAGAACCTTTACTCTTCCTGCTACAAATAAGTGGGTCAAATCAATACTTAGTCCCACATGCCATCTTTTTTGGCAGAAAGTATTTTCTAGCTCAAAGATGTCTTCTGATTAGAGAGATGAAAACTAAATAGATGGTGAGCAATTTTGCTTTGTCATCTGCTGGTATTATACCATCTGCCCCAAGCATCATGCCTACACCTTCCTTGTTCTTTTTCTCACTCTAAATATAGATTAAAGAGTCATTTTAGTTGTCCTTAACTTATTTTGGCAAGGCCCAGCTCATCCTAGGCTTTAAACTTCCTCCCACCTTTTATACAAGTCTGTGCTGCAATTCTGTGCTCGTTCTTGATTGAATGTCTCTCCAAGTCCTCGAAAAACCTTGGCTTTCCCTGTGAGCCTCATGATCAACCCTTTGCTCACTATTTTTGCTCTTGTAAACTGTAAGATTCTTAAAAGCAGAAACCATTTGTACATTTCTTTGATTTTCTCCATGCCATCCAGTATAGTGCCTTACATGAAACAGACCCCGGTAAAATCTTAACCCAATGTATTTTTATCATTACAGATGCTAAGGTAATTCTTTTTAGTATATTTGTTAAAAGTATCTTGAAAGCTATTCTTACCAAACATATAAGAATACAAATTTCTTTCCCATAACTGGCCCTGAATATTAAGGCTATGTATGAGTTACTATTTTTAAGTACTCAAGCAAAAGTTAATTGAGAATTCTAAGTTCTATCTCTTATGCTATTAAGATATTCAGTGGTATTTTACAGCTTTTGTGCAATAGAAAACAAAACTAAAACTTCAAACTCCTTTTGGTTTTAATGTTAATTTCTAATTAGGACCTATAGAGGAATAAATCTGTGAGGCAATACAATTAAGAGGCAGGACTCACAATTCAATTCAATCTATAGGATTTAACAGGTTGTAGGTTAAGTTATTCCAGGTAAAAAGGTCTATACATCATATATGAGGACTTTAAAGACAGCAAACAATATCTGAACTTATTACATATATACTTAATACTGCAATTCTCAGGTCACAAAAGAATTACATGTCATGTGGGTTCAGTTTGAAAGAGAGTCTCTGTGCTTTGAAAATGTTTATTGATCATTAGATTGCTGATTGCTATCAATCAGAAATGAGGATGAATCACTGTGGAAATAAGAATGGAAACAAAAATCTAAGACTGTCCATTATTTTCTATGATGGTATTTATCAAAATTTTCTTTGTATCTTCTATATTGCTAAACATACTGCCTTGAGTCCTTAATAAATGTTTGCAGTTGTTGATACTTTAGAGATCCTTTAGAACTACACATTCTCTGATCAACCCCAGTCTGGGGCCCCTCCTATATGCTGCCACAGTTCTTTGTTTTTCTCCACCACAACACTTAGCATATTGTATTACAATTTTGTTTAGTTGTTTATGTCTTTTATGGTGAGAGCCCATTGAGAACAGGGAATGTGTCTTTTTTATCTCTATATTCATAGCAATTACCAAATGTATGAAGTAGACACTCAATAAATGATGAATGAATGTTTAGATGGGTGAATAAGTTAATTTTCAATTTAGCCATGCCTTCAGGCTAACAACAGCTACACATATACATAGACACAGAAAAATTTCCAGACTTAATCACTATTAATAATATGTTGTTTACCTCACCAGATATATTTTCTCAGACTGCTCTGAAGTATCACAAAGCTCAGAATGGGAAACCATGAACTAGTGTCCTGCATAACTATTTTTTAGTAAACTGGGTTGGTATTTGAAACATAGAGACTTTGTAGATACCATAGACAACAGTGTTTTGATAGACCAAAGTAATATACGAATTCAAAGCATTTATGTTATGGATTAGCTCTAGCTCTAGGCCCTGAAAGATAAAACTCTTGTTTAATTTTAAATAGACTTTATTTTTTAGAACATTTTTAAATTTACAGAAAAACTGGGAAGACTAGTACAGAGTTCCCATATGCATGTACAGTACCGTTTCCTTTATTATTATAACATCCTACATTGTCTGATACACTTGTTACAATTAATAAACCAATGTCAATATCATGATTAACTCAAGCCTATGGTTTATTCACATTCCTTAGTTTTAACCTAAGATCCTTTTTCTTTTCCAGGACCCCATCTAGGGTACCACATTACATTTGCCATGTTTCCTTAGGGTTCTCTTGGCTGTGACACTCTCTCAGGCTTTCCTTGTTTTTCATGACCTTGGCAGTTTTGGGGGAGTGCTGGTCAGGTACTTTGTAGAATGCCCTCTCCTGGAAATTATCTGAGGTTTTTCTCACGGTTAGACTAGAGCACGGGGGGAGCTTTTCATAAGGAGACACAGTCTGACACAATGGTTATCAGCTTTTTGCTGCTTCCAAGTTGTTCACATGTGCGGCATATGGCCATGAGTAACACCTCTCATTAGATAATGGATAGAGGGATGGAGACACAGTGCTTACAGCATTTAGGAAACTTACTGGACGTGTGTATAGTCCAAAGAGGTGCCCCTCCCTATTCCTACTTAGAAGGACCAAATTTCACCTATTTCATAATCCATTAGGTTGTACATCTTAACAAAATAATGGTCCCATACCACTGTGATCTTTGGAAGACAGGTATAATTCTAGAAGGTATTATAACAGGAAAATAAACTGTGGAGATATTCAGAGTTGGAAATCACCAACGACATAAAAACCATTTATTTAACTTCTGAATAGACTCAAGAAAAAGGCGGGACTTCCGGGAAGATGGCGGTGTGAGCAGGGCGGCAGAAATCTCCTCCCAACACTATATTTATCTACGAAAACACAGAAAATACATCTATTCCTAAAAGAGAGACGAGAATACACAGGAAAGCGCACAGCGTGCAGCTACACCCGAGAGGACTCGGCACCCCAAGAGGCGGGTAAGATACGGAGCCGCGACCCGGCGGGACCCGAGCCCTCCCCCACCCCAGCGCACCGGCGGGAGGAGAGGATTCAGAGCCGGGAGGGAGTGGAAGTGCACCCCGCGAAGTAGCCAGCCCCGGTGATCTGCGCGGGGAGCGCTGACCCACATTGCGCAGTGCAGCGGAGATTGGAGAGACAGAGGGGCAGGATCTGAGCGGGGAACGCGCCAGGGTGCTTGCAGCCGGCTCCCGGGAAGGAAAAAAAAAAGTGCGCGCTTTCTTCAGCGGTCTTAAAGAGACAGGAGCCCAGCGGAGGAGCCGGATCGCCCCAGCACACTCAGCCCAGCAGGCTGGGAGTCCTGGGGAGTTTCAGACGCCTTAGCTGGCGACTGAGGAAGCGTAGCCATACTTAACACTTCTCACTGAGATCAACAGCCTCCTATTCGTTCCCACCCCTGCCAGAGCGATAAAGGGCCCTGCGGAGCGGCACAGTCACAGCTGTGGAATAGTGGGGCAATAGCGCCACCTAGAGCATTCCCACAGAATCTATGTCCGGTGGGCATTTTTTTTTTGTTTTTTTGTTTTGTTTTTATTTTTTCTTTTCTTTCTTTTTTTCTTTTTTTCTCTTTTTTTTTCCTTCTCTTTTTAAAGTCTTAAAGAGCCCAGCTGACATACGTGGCAACTATCAGAGACCAAATTATACAGCCACGAAAAGACAGAGGAATATGGTTCAGACCAAAATCAACCAGACAACCCCAGAGAGGGAGTCTGAAGGGATGGAAATGCACAGCCTCCCTGAAAAAGAATTCAGAATAAAAGTCATAACCATGCTGATGGACCTACAGAGAAATGTGCAAGAGCTGAGGGAGGAAGTGAGGGAACTGAGGAAAGACAATACAGAAATCAGACAAGCGATCGACGGGCTTAACAGCAGAATGGATGAGATACAAGAGACTGTTAATGGAATAGAAAACAGAGAACAGGAGTACAGAGCAGCTGAGGCAGAGAGAGATAAAAGGATTTCTAGGAATGAAAGAATATTAAGAGAACTGTGTGACCAATCCAAACGGAACAATATTCGCATTATAGGAGTACCAGAGGAAGAAGAGAGAGAAAAAGGGATAGAAAGTGTCTTTGAAGAAATAATTGCTGAAAACTTTCCCTCGCTGGGGAAGGAAGTAGTCTCGCAGTCCACCGAAGCTCATAGATCTCCCAACACAAGGGACCCAAGGAAGACAACACCAAGACACATAATAATTAAGATGGCAAAGATCAAAGATAAAGACAGGGTATTAAAGGCAGCTAGAGAGAGAAAAAAGATCACCTACAAAGGAAAACCCATCAGACTATCATCAGACTTCTCAACAGAAACCTTACAGGCCAGAAGAGAATGGCATGATATATTTAATGTTATGAAACAGAAGGGCCTCGAACCAAGAATATTGTATCCAGCACGATTATCATTTAAATATGATGGAGGGATTAAACAATTTCCAGACAAACGAAAGTTGAGAGAGTTTGTCTCTCATAAACCCCCACTACAGGATATCTTAAATGGACTGCTCTAGATGGAAGCACACCCAAGGCTAAAAAGATGTCACCAGAGAAAATAAAATCATAGCAAAGAAAGCAGACCATCCAAATACTAACTAAAGGCAAAGAATAAAACACCTAGTATATAAAGAATGGAGGAGGAAGAATAAGAAGGGAGAGAAATAAAGAAACATCAGACTGTGTTTACAATAACTTAACAAGAAAGTTAAGTTAGATTGTTAGATAGTAAAGAAGCAACCCTTGAACCCTTGGTAACCACGAATCTAAAGCCAGCAATGGCAATAAGTACATATCTATCGATAATCACCCTAAATGTAAATGGACTGAATGCACCAATCAAAAGACACAGAGTAACAGAATGGATAAAAAAGCAAGACCCATCTATATGCTGCCTACAAGAAACTCACCTCAAATCCAAAGATATACACAGACTAAAAGTGAAGGGATGGAAAAAGATATTTCATGCAAACAACAAAGAGAAAAAAGCAGGTGTTGCAGTACTTGTATCAGACAAAATAGACTTCAAAATGAAGAAAGTAGCAAGAGATAAAGAAGGACATTACATAATGATAAAGGGGTCAGTCCAACAAGAAGATATAACCATTATAAATATATATGCACCCAACACAGAAGCGCCAGCATATGTGAAACAAATACTAACACAATTAAAGGAGGAAATAGACAGCAATGCATTCATTTTAGGTGACTTAAACACACCACTCACTCCAAAGGACAGATCAACCAGACAGAAAATAAGTAAAGACACAGAGGCACTGAACAACACACTAGAACAGATGGACCTAACAGACATCTACAGAACTCTACACCCAAAAGCAACAGGATACACATTCTCTCAAGTGCACATGGAACATTTTCCAGAATAGACCACATACTAGGCCACAAAAAGAACCTCAGTAATTTCAAAAATATTGAAATCCTACCAACCAACTTCTCAGATCACCAAGGTATAAAACTAGAAATAAATTTTAGAAAGAAATCAAAAAGGCTCACAAATACATGGAGATTTAACAACACTCTCCTAATTAATCAATGGGTTAACGACCAAATCAAAACAGAAATCAAAGAATATATGGAGACTAATGACAACAACAACACAAAGCCACAACTTCTGTGGGACGCAGCAAAGGCAGTCCTAAGAGGAAAGTATATTGTAATCCAGGCCTATTTAAAGAAGGAAGAACATTCCAAAATGAATAGTCTAAAGACACAATTACTGAAATTGGAAAAAGAAGAACAAATGAGGCCCAAAGTCACCAGAAGGAGGGACATAATAAAGATTAGAGAAGAAATAAAATTGAGAAGAATAAAACAATAGAAAAAAATCAATAAAACCAAGAGCTGGTTCTTGGAAAAAATAAACAAAATAGATAAACCCCTAGCCAGACTCATTCAGAGAAAAAGAGAATCTACACACATAAACACAA
Source organism: Smutsia gigantea (assembly GCA_032199065.1). NCBI lineage: Eukaryota > Metazoa > Chordata > Mammalia > Pholidota > Manidae > Smutsia > Smutsia gigantea. The sequence continues at coordinate 351 of JAVSCE010011748.1, read as the reverse complement.
TCAGAAATGAGAAAGGAAAAATCACGATGGACCCTACAGAAATACAAAGAATCATAAGAGAATATTATGAGAATCTATATGCTAACAAGCTGGAAAACATAGAAGAAACGGACAACTTCTTAGAAAAATACAACCTTCCGAGACTGACCAAGCAAGAAACAGAAAAACTAAACAGACCAATCACCAGTGACGAAATCGAATTGGTAATCAAAAAACTACCCAAGAACAAAACCCCTGGGCCTGATGGATTCACCTCTGAATTCTAACAGACATATAGAGAAGAAATAACACCGATTCTCCTTAAAGTTTTCCAAAAAATAGAAGAGGAGGGAATATTTCCAAACTCATTCT
>JAVSCE010011747.1:0-13994 GCA_032199065.1 Smutsia gigantea | reverse complement strand
GAGACCCACTGCTTTGGTTATACTCTAGCACCTATGTGGAGATGAAACATCAGGCTGAGGTCCTGCCACTCATTGAATGGGCAATGGGGGAAGCAAGCCTTGATGGATTCTAAGCAGCGAATTGTGCATTTTCAGAATTACACATTAGAAAGATGATGTGAATAACTGCACCTTAATCAAATCAGTTGAGGTAGAGACTAGCTGTGGGAAAAGTCATCTGGGAGGCTATCACAATACTGATCTCCAGTGGACAATATATTCTCTTGTCAAATTCCCTACCTGTGGAGAAATGAAGGGGGCCCACTGTGCCTGTGCATGGGTGGCCTTGTCGGCAGTGGCAGCTGACGTCAAAGGGCCGGCTAGGATGGTCCACCCAAGAACTGGATTGGAATCAGGAAGAGCCCGCTGAGAATGTCTAATAAATTCCTCAGGGGAAGGTACGTGGAAAAATCCAGAGAACAATACAAAAGTCCAAAGGCAGAAGAGAGAAGCAAGACTCTGAAGCTGGAGGAGTGGTTAGAACAAGGGGGAAGGGACTAAGACACAAGCCACAGATTTAGGGGATCTTCATTTTGCCATGATGGGCAGGCAGCGGGGTTCGTGAAATGGGATGTGGGCCTGGATGGAAAGTCAGCATGGAAACTGAATGAAACTGAGACTGCTAACCAACAGAATTTCAATGATGTATATTCTGCTGGAGGAACTAGAGCTGGCCTCTCACAATGTCATTAACAGGCTAATTGTCAGTAAATTAGGAAATTCCTTCTGTTAGGGCCCTTCACCCTAATCAGGTGAAGTTTTGCTGTACTAGAGAGTCAAAGTTAAAGATCTAAGAAGGCAGAAAAAGGATTCCTCTTACTAATCCCTGAGTTTTCAGGTTTCAGAAGATGAGTGTTAGTGGGCTGTATTAAGATATGTGGGGGTCCTTACCCCCAGGACCTCAGAATGGACCTCAGAATTTAAAGAAGTAATCAAGTTAACATGAGGTCATTGGGTAGCTCCTAAATCAATATAAGTGGTGTTCTTATGAAAGCAGCACATTTGGAACCAGAGACAGCCATGCACAAAGGGAGAAGACCGTGTGCAGGTGAAGGCAGATGTCTGGGAGACGGAATGCAACACACTTTCCCTCCGCACCCTGAGAAAGAACCAGCCCTGCTGACACCTTGATCTCAGACTTCCAGCCTCTGGAACTGGGAGACAACACCCTTCTGTTGTCTCAAGCCCCCCAGTTTATGTTACTTTGTTACAGCGGTCCTAGCAAACTATTACAAGAAGGTAGGAGAGAAGGAAATACGGATAAAATCAAAACTGAGGAAGTTTATTGTTGTAAAATTAAGACAATGCTCCTAAGGACAATAACTATTAGTTGAGAATATGTTTGGTAAAGAAGGATGTGAGAAAGCATCTTGTTAAAGCTTTATTTGTGACAAATCAGGCTTGAGTGGGTAGAAAATCCAATCTTGAACAAACAAACAGAATACTTGCTTGGAACTTTTCAAAAGAAGAGCTCTGACAGAATGAGATCCTCAAGAAATATGGGAAACAGTCCTTTCTGATTAGAAATGCAGTATATTTTTACCCTTGAGGCAATTTACCCTTAAGTTTACTAAAGTAGAGAATAGATTCCAAAAAGCCAAGGGGGAGGGAATGGACGGAGTCAGGAAAGAAGAAAAGAGCCAAGTGGATGAATCAGGGAAGGAAGACCAGAGAATATCAACATGCGTTGCACAACCAGTTCTTGAAAAATGTGTCAGCGAGTACCAGGCCAGCTTCAATTGGCCAAACTCCTTTGGGTAAGGGAGGCAGTGACACTGAGTTCAGTGAATGTCAACATGGGTTTAACTATTTCAGAAAGACATTTCAAAGGCATCAAGTTTGTGAAAATGTACTATATTCAGAAATTACTGAAAGTGCTAAAAACCATGGCAAAAATCTAAATATACTGGCCTACATATAATCAGCTAGAAGTTTTTTTTTTAAGAATCATCCTGTCCAGTCTTCTGAAGTTAGAAATTGGGCTTTTTATTTTTTTTAGAGAGAACCTGCATTTCATGAAAAACAGAAAAAATAGTTTTTGCTGTGGTGCTTTGTACAATGCAAAGTTAAGCCCAAACCCCCATTTATTTGAGAGTGGAGGTGCAAACGCTGTTATATAATCTTCCCCTCCCATAGGCATCTAGAGTGAAAAACATGCACGAGGACACGGGAAAGCTCTATGTGGGACAGCGGAAGTTCCTGATGGGGTCTCTGTCCTGACGGGGCTCCTACAACAGAGAGGGTGCTAAGAAGGACAAACCTAGAAAGATATCTGGAAATACAAGCCAGTTTCTGAAACGTGTCCTCTGATGGCATCAACAATTCACTCATTTATTTCAAATTCATTCATCAATATTTACACGCATGGGCCTAGGTACCATGCACCGCTCTAGGTTCTGGGGAAACGGCTTTAAAGAAAGAAAAAAAGCAGTTGCCCTCCTGTACTTTAGATTCACTGGAGAGAAAGTGGGAGAGAAAAGGCAGACAACAAAGAAATACATAAATGATGCATAACATGTAAATTTCACAAAGAAAAATAAATCGAGGTATCTTAGTCTGCTTGAGCTGCTATAACAATACCAAAGACTAGATGACTTAAAAAACATTCCTTTCTCTCAGTTCTGGAGGCTGACACATCCAAGACAAAGACGCTGGCAGACTCATGGTCTGGGGAGAGCGCTCTTCCCGGTTTGCAGACAGCTGCCTTCCTGCTCTATCCTCATATGGTAGAGAAAATGAACCTCTCTCTCATGTCTATTCTTATAAGAGCCGTAATCCCATTCACGAGGGCTCCATCCTCATGACCTAACTACCCCCCTAAAGGCCCCACCTCCAAATATCATCCCATGGGGGATTAGGGCTTCAGCATAGGAATTTGGGATGCAGGGGCCACAAACATTCAGTCCGTAGCACCACCTGAAGGAACATGGGAAGGAGGCAGGGGGACTGCTTTTTTATACACGGGGCCAAAAGAGACCTCTCTAAGAAGAGAACATTTGAGACGAGGTTTGAGAAAGTAAAGGTGTGAGCCATATTGATATTTGGGGGGAAAACATTCCAGGCAGAGGGAAGGGTATGTAAAGAGACCATGAGATGGGAACGTGTATGGAAGCTGAAGAAAAGCAAAGAAGCTAGTGTGTCTAGGGAGTGATTAGAGTAGAAGGCAAAGTGATATCAGAAAAAGGTCAGAATGCACAGGCCAAGGCAAGAAATACGGGCATCATGCTGATGAAATATAAGTCCATTCATTGAGCAAGAGGGGTGGCATGCTCTGGGTGACCTTTTAAGAGGCAAACTGACTGTCCCCTCCATCCTTTAACAAACTTCTTGAAATCCCTTCTCTGTGCCAAATATTAGACATGCAAGAATAAGTAAGAAACAGTCCCTGCCCTATTATTATTGCTATTGAATATTCTCATCAAGATTGCCAGCAGCAGCACACCATCGTCATCGTCATCATCACTACCACCACCACACCGTTACCAACACCACTGTCATCCCCCTCCTCCTCCTCCTCAAACTGCTGTTACTTACTATATAATCACTGCTCAGTACTCTTTCCTGAGTAATGATCAACATCTTTCTTTCCAGGAGAGCCAGGTGCACGGGGTCAGGCAGCAACATATCTGGCTTCCATGTAGCTCCCAGGGCTTGCAAGGTGATTTGAGTTTCGAGGAAGACCAAGGCACCAGGCCACATGCCAGTGCAAACTGGCCAACCTGTGCCATACCACAGCAAATCAGCTGACTGGCCGACTCTTGATTGGGCAACTTCCTGCAACAGAACCATTCTCTGTAGAAAACGAAGTTTCTCAAAATGACCGACACCCCCCTCCCCAGACTTTCAGTTTCTTGTTTTGGGTCTCCCATGAAAGCGAGGCTCTTTAAGGACTACGGAAAAGGAGCTCCTCCAGGACAGGAGATCATTTACTATTAGGATAACAAACATAGCCAGCTGCGCTGTGGTATGATTCTAGGGTGACCCTTATTTTCAGAAATTTAATTTCAGTTTCTTCTCCAAAAAATAGAAATTACTCTGTTTTCAGAGCCTTTAGTACTTCTACAATATCCTATTTATTGCTTCCTATATTATACTATATTTATATGAATGTTCCCCTACTGGGTCTTAAAATTCCCAAAGACAGAGACCATGTCTTATCTACATCTCTACCTCAATAATTTGCTAAGGGTCTGACACATAGTGGGTGCCCATTAAATTTTCATCAAAACAAGCTGTTTTTCTGCTTCTTCCCCCACATCAACAATCATATTTTCCTCCCTGGGACATTGCCACTGAAAAGTTATGAAGACACAGTGATAAAAAGGAAACATAAAGTTATTGCAAACCAAGCTTTGCTAATAGAAAAGGAAAAAGAGGAGGAAGAGATAGTGTTTGATGTTTTGCTCCTTCCAAGAAGTTAATACCTGTTATTCAGTTGACAGTTTCCTCTATAAATCCTATCGCCCATGTAAAAGTCCTTTCTGGAAGCAGATCCAAGGTTTTGAAATTATGCTGTCAGACACAGTATGACAGCTATGAATAGAACGCAGCATGAATGCTAGATTACTCGTGATGAGAAAGATAGCAGCCCCAGTGCTGCAAGAGATATAAAACTCATGAGCTTGCAGGGGTTGCAAATGGCACCAACACACTGCAAGCTTTAGCCCTACAGCCATAACAATGTCTTGAATTTTAAGTTTCTACTTTGCTTTTCTACTTCTTCTACAGAAATGCAGAAAGTACATGGAAAGACACACAAAGAAAAAAATTCCACGAAGGAAAGGAATAGAGATATTATAGGAGCCAAAGCATGAACAACATCTTTTCAGGAATAATTCTTTAAAAAAATAGAAGTGGTTACTGCCTTTTCCCACAGATGAACCTTGTAATTCATCCCAGCATTAATTATCATGGAAAAACCTGTAAGCACAAGGAACTTCATCCAAAAACCACCCCCATGGTAGGTACCATCAAGTCATCCTTAATTAGAAAAATGTCATAGGTGCCACAATATACACTGTGAGTTTGGGATCAAATCACAAGAAGGGAGGTTTCTAACCTTCAACCTGCTAATCAAACCCAGGCTTGCTTTTGAGTAAATCTTAACTCCCAAGTTATACTTAAGGCTAATAGGGCCTCCAGTGACTTGTATGGATGAGAAATAACCCAGACTGGGAGCAGATTCTCTAAATCATTCTAGACAGAAATGGCTTGTTGACCCACCACAGTGCACACTCAAATCATCAAGTTAAAGAAAGCTGGAATGGGAACATCACCAGGAATTATTGGGATGGAGCTACCATTCCCAAGCCCATATGCTCCACATTATTTGCTGCCAAAATGAAAATTCAAGCATTCCTGCCTGAGGAATGATGAAGCCTGACCATCAAGACACTTTAGAGGGGGCCGCAGTGAGACCTCGTGGCACTATTTATTATTGATATTTGTTTATTCCCCCCCGCCCCTCAAAGGCTGTGGTTTATCCACAACATCTGGGCTTCATCGTTGACTGGAAAGCTTATGAGAGCCCTTGTGCCGAGTGAGGCAATGGAAACAGAAAATGATGTCGGTCGGAGGATTGTCAACAGGACTTTGGACATTGCCAAATGGCATGTTCTTTTCCAAGGAACATTCAGGATGCAAATAAAAATCAAATAACACTTCTTGGCAAAAGAATGGGCTTAATTTGCTTTTGTTTTCTTCTCTCTTGCTTTTAACTTGAACTGGGCTGCAGAGTTATAAAGGCTTTATCAACTCTAGTTGCTCTCCTAAGATAAAGAGCTTTAACTGGAGTTTGAAAAGGAGAATTGTTACTTCCAAGAAGATGCCCTCTCCCCAGGGAGATTTCTAGAGTGAAATCATGTAAACTCCCTCTACTTTTTCAGTTTGACTACTTTGGGGATTTACTGGGACCTGTCATCCTGCCTCTGCTCTAGCCATAGCTACTTTTCAGCTGAAGTGACAGAGCCTCACCCTTCCTTCCTTTGAAGAGGTCAGAGATGGCAACAGCTCTTCCAGAACATCAGAGTCCTTCGTGTTGCAGCAATTTCAAGGTCATGACTCCCTGATGGCCAGTGGTGCTAGGGAAGGGGGAGACAATGCTTTTACTTTACTCTTGTATCATTCATGCCCTTGGTCCTTTATGAGGCAGCCTTTTCTTTCTCTGTCACCTCTTCTGCTACCTCTGGCAATTTAAAGTGGTTTAAGGCCTCAACACCTTTGTGCATGCTGAGTATACCTTCTGTCTGCCTAGAATGCCTTTCTCTTCCTTTTTTGTCTAAATCCTACTAATCTTTCAAAACTTAACTCAAGCTTCACCTTCTGCATTGGGAAGACTTTGCTGTCCTCCAGGATAATATGGAAGGCTCCTTCACACTTCTGTCACTCCCTATAACCGCTGATTTATTTATCTGTGTCAACCATTAGGCCCCAAGACTTTTAGAACAGGAAATCAATCTTATCTGCCTTTGAATTCCCAGCTTGAACATAACAGGTGTTAGAAATTGTCTGCTCAACAAACTAGGAGTTCACTGGGCTGAAAAACAAGTCAACCAAACAACTATGCCTGTTCTTTAAAAAAGCTAAGAAATAGGCCTATTTCAAGGTCTCAGTCCTGAAAACTAGAAATAGACACCACAACTTGGGAGAGAGAATACCAAATTCTCAAAGTTGGGAGAGGAATAATACAATCTAAAAGAGGAGTTGGCAAACTTTTTCTATAAAGGACCAGATAGTAGATATTTTTGTCTGTGTGAGTTCTGTGGTCTCTGTTTCAGCTACTGGGGTCTGCTGTTATAACGTGAAGAAAGCCACAGACAATACATAAACAAATGGGTGTGGTTGTGGCCCAAGAAAACTTTATTTCCAAAAATAAGCAGCAGGTTGGATTCGGCCAGCAGGACTTAGTCTGTTGATCCCTGGATCTGCAACTTCAAATAATTCAAAAGTATTGTGTTTCATGTCTAATAAAAAGGGAATCACTGTCAAGGATTCCTGAAAAGAGGTAGAAAGAGGAAAAAGCCATGAAGGACATTCAGAAGAGGACTTTACAGGGATGCTACTCATTTTCAAGGACATACACCTAATATCCAAAACCAAATGGCTTTAATGACCACGAACTATGTCACTGTACCCAGCTCTGTGGGCGATTCTTGAGTTCACTGGTGAGGAAGCAAAATTTTGGAGAGTAATAATGTTAGTCAGATCAATCCTTCCTCCACTGTATAATTTTATCATTCCTGTTTATTGCACTTAAAAAGGAAGTAAAACTACCACCTTAAAAAAATATTTTTTAACACCAAAAAGTAGAACACTCTTGAAGTCATGGATTTTCTGCTTAACTCTTTTTTGACACCAATATGTCCTGTTCAAGTCTTTCGTGTTTAGCATTCTCCTTACTTCTAATAACAAATTTCCAGACAACCCATCAATCAATCAGTTGGTCAACCAATATCTATTAAACACTTGCTGCAGGCTGGTCATAGTGCTAGGTGCAACAACAGTGCTTCTCAAAATTGTCTGACCATGCAGAGTAGGGGCCAAATCTGGCCTGCTGCCTGTTTTTGTAAATCAATTTTATTGGAACACAGCTACACTCATTCATTTACATACAATCTATGGCTGCTCCTGTGATACAAGGTTGAGTAGTTGCAACAGAGACCGCATGGCCTGCAAGGCCTAAAATACTACTCTTTGGCCCTTACAGAAAGTGTCTGTCAGCCCTTAATCCAAAGCAAAGGACCCAAAACAACATAAATGTCCATCAGTAAGGGACAGGTTAAATAACCTAAGGGACCTTTATTCCATAATTAATTTCCATATCATAAACTACTATAAAGCCCTTAAAAAGAAGGAAGCATACGTACACACCCAGAGGTATGAAACTCTCTACGGTATGTTAAATGTAAGAGATTGTGTGTACAAATACCGTACCACAATATGTGTGTCTGTCTGTGTGTATATTATACGAAATATTATTCGAAATGAAATCTCTTCTTTTTTGCCACTCCAGTACCAACAGCAACTTTCCCTCTCGCTCCCGCCTTTGAAATGCAGTAACACTCAAGGCTCGCTGGCTATTTTGAGAATAAGCAAATTTAATCACTCAAGACTTTTGCAAACTCACGCCACCCAGAACAAGTTAATATCTTTATGTTAATTTGATTCACTTTCTATTTTTGGAACTTCATTACTTTGAACACATGCCAGCTGTCATAGTTCTTTCTGATTTAATTGCCTAAATGTGAAATTTCTATGCCATGTGTATTGGACTAATTTCTGCTTTGGGGAGAAAGTTCCAACAAATAAAAGTTATTTTAAAAAACATAATGACCATTGAGCACCTGGGATACTGTCCTTATGACTACAAATTAATACCATTTTTTAAAAGGCATCGAGCTGAAGAGAAGAAAAGTATTTTATTGGAAAACTCATAAGAAAACAAAAAAGACATAAAATGAATACATTACTTGAAATAAGAAATTTCAGTATTAAAATTTCTTGAAGAAATTAATTACCAACTGTAATTAAGCAAGCCAAGAGTTGGAACACCCACATTTTAAACAAATCATAAGAGAATCCAATTTAATTATAAAGATGTTCATGTATATAAATAACATGGGTCACAGAGTAGGCATTAATGGAAATGAAGAAAACAGAGGATTATTGTTCTTCCCAGCTAATTTTCAATTTTATGAAATCCCACAAGATGTATATAATCAGAAGCACATTAATTGAAAAGAGTAAGCATTTCTCTTTTCCTTACATGTACCCACATACATAAGTACCCATCCACTGATTAGTCAGAAAGATATTCCCATGAGCCAGAATAACACATTTATATATACAAAGATTGGAAACATACTTTGTATATATTATTTGTAATATTTAGGAACTTGATCACAGCTACCAATTCTTAATTTCCTATCACAATTTAAGTCTAGAAGGAATTGGCATAAATTCACACTTATGTTTACATGCTACATCAAGGTAAAGTTAAATTCTGGAACAAAAACTGGTATTCTTGGTTTTTCCTACAACTGGAACATAATACCCTTTGATAAGTTATTGTTAATTAGCTTAGACTGATTTCTTCCAGGTCTTATTTTCCGTTACATGTCTGTTAGCATTCCTAGTTTTGACTTGTTATCTTTGTATTAGTCTACAGCTCTAAAATGTCATGTGTTAAAAGGTCACAAAGAGTCAGATGCAGCCCCCAAACCTAGTCTCTTACATAATACTTTGACATGTTATTTTATCATTGTCAACAGAAAAGTCATGAAGTCTAAAAGGCGCCTTTACTCTAAGAAAACAAATATACTAATAGATAGCAAGAAGAGACAATAAGCCAGTATTCAGTGCAGCAAAGGGTCATTTCCAATATATAGAGAGAGGAAAGAATATAGCCTCCAATTAATTACCTGTATCCACTTTGCAAAATAATCTTAAAATTTAATGTTTTCATTATTAAGTTAGTATACCTTTCTGTTTGCTTGCTAATTATTATCAAAGAAACAAAATTTCACTATTAGATACATCTTTGTGAAGTATTTTCCAAGCAGAATTTTTTTTTTATTTCAGAATATTGATTATAATTCCCATACAAATTTCCTAGAAGAACTAGATTAGAAATATTATTTATCAACATATTCATAAAATTTAAAGCTAATATTTTAGTTGGATTAAATAAAGAGTCCCTAGGTACTTAGGTAGAGTACCTTTTATTTGGCCTATCCAAAGAATAATTTATTTTATAGAGTTCCTGGTTTTATAATGTGTTCTTGAGGAAAAAGATACATCAGTTTGATATTTACTATTAATTAATCTAAATAGAGTAAAATTCCTTCCAAAACCTAATCATAAATATACAAGGACTATTTTACATTGTGATGAAAGGAAAACTGGCTATAAGCATTGTAGGAGGAATAATCAGACTTTATAACTTGCAACATGCAGTAACATTATTTTGAACAGCATTAGGTCAATTTCACGGATGCTTCAGCCTTCCAGTCTTGTATCCAGGCAAAAGTACAGCATCTGGGAGCAAACACTGTGAATCAGTGACAAGTCGAATATGCCACTAAAAACAGCCTCTGACAGTGGTTCATTAGCACCCCTGGCCTGGTCCCATGCCCTGGAGGACTGGTTTGAAGGAGCAGGTATCCAGGAATGACCATCTGGCCAGTCTCCATCGCCTCCTGAAGACTTTTTCCAAGGCTTGTCTCTGGAGGAGCAGACTTATCCAAGACTCTGACCTTAGTGGAAAGAAGTAATGCAGTCCCTCAGCCAGCTGATTAAAGAGTACAACACATTTAACAAAAACTAAGGAAATCTCAGAGTACAACTATACTCTGCATATAGTAAGGACGTGGGCATGGAGTTGCCCAATTTTCCTGGCAGTTCTTGAAGCATTAAGTCCCACTTTCTTCGTATTTCACATCAACAACTATTACAACCACTATACAATCTTAGTCTTGAAGGCCATCATTACCCAATTGCTATTTCTCCTTTATTTCTATTGGTCTGTCCCAGATCAGAGATGTTTTTTCTCAGCACCTTCGATTCTGGAGAAATAACATTGTCTTCTTTGAGTTCCCCAGGCTCACAAATCAGCTTCAGAAATTTTTAGAGACAGGATATAGCTTGAATTATCAGTAAGCTACTCAGTAACATGTTCCTTTTTTTATGCTGTTCTCATCCCAGGGGCTAGAAGTCTGAGAACTATATTTCCCAGATTCCCTGTCATCACAGTTCAGAATGAGGCCCCACAAATGAGACACACTCACAAAGCAGAACAGAAGCCAAAGCCGTTTGGTGGTGGCAAGCAGGTGTGTGGGCTTTGGCAGATGGCCAGTGGGAGGTGTCGCCAGGTGCTTCCAGGTACAGCAGGTAGCTAAGATCATCAGTGGTACTTTCTCAATGTCATTATCATCCTAATTTCTAGAAGGCTAGTTACACTCATTTTCAATTCTTTAGTGAACCTCTAACTCTTGTTTTAAATCACTTTCTTCTTGAAATATCTAAGGGTCTTCTGTTTTTCCAGCTGAATCCTGGTTAGTGCAGAATGGCTTAGTCATCACTGGGGTTCATTTGGTGGAAGGACCAAATGAGCAGGCAAAGGTTAAAGAAGTCAGACTGAGTTCGGCGTCAGGGATGGCGACTGTCGGTGGGACTCTGGCTTGGAGGTGGGTATCAGAGGCAAGATTCAGTTCCTAGAAGGAGCAGAGTTGCCTTGCTTTGGGTCTGACCTCAAAATCCAATGTTGACCTTTGAAATAGTGATTTTCTTCTTCATCCCAAGTACAAATTTAGTGCAAGCAAGATAAAGACTTGCAACACGTGTGTGAACCAGCACAGTGGTGCCCGGGGTTCCCTGGCTGATAATGCAGGAAAGATGGACTACAGCTTTAATGGTGTTGAGAAGCCACTAGAGACTGCTGGCAATAGTGAAGGAGATTTCCACGGAGGTGAGAAAAGCACCTGGGAAAATGCTGCTTTAGTCACTGACTTACTAGTGTTAATTTTATCAAGAAGTGCTAGCCCTTGTTGAGGTCTTTATTCCTTTCATTCCCAAATTCCCCACATCCTACAGCTTTGTACCTTGGAGATTTTATTCTCCTTTATTGTTTCTGATGAATCGCTGATCTCATTAATAAAAGTTTTATGTTAATTCAAGACTAAATAAAAGTGCTAAACAGAAACTCATTTAAACTTTCTGGAACTTGGTTTCCTCTTTCATTATACTGTGATTATAATCCTATTATTCAATGGTTTTGTGAGGATTAAATGAAACATGTATAAGAGCTTTAGAATGTCAAGTATTGCCACTAAAAACTGATTACAATCAAATCCATATAAAAATGTCTACAAAATATCTCCATGAATATTATGCAAAGCCATGCACTAAACAAAAGAAGTTAAGGCCTTTAGAGTGGAAAGGGACTGTAAAGCATAACAAAAGCCAAAATTAAAAACAAAGCAAAACTGTTTTGTTTCTTTAAAAATAATATCACCAGCCAAAACTGTTGACTTTTCCAAGTCATGGCCTAGAGCATGCTCAAACAATTTCTAAAATGTGGAAACATTTGTGGAACTTGTGGGAAAACACAGTTCCCAAAAGCTTTACTCAGAACAAACCCATGAGAAATAACAATGTCCGCCTCATCACAGATCTACACACCAGTGCACACCCACCCCAATGCAGACTGGCCCACCCAGAACACAGGCCTTAGAGCACTTGGTGACAACACTGGTCAACAACATTTCATGGACAAATCTCTGTGGATTAGGTCAAGATTTCTCTAAACATATTGAATTGGCATGTTTGCAACATGGAGCTTCAGTTTGGGTTCCCCTACAAGTGGGCCCTGAGACAAGGATTTGAGTGTAAATAGTTTATTTGGGAGGTGAGTCAGAGAGAGGAAAAAAATCAGCAGAAGTGTGTTACCAAACAAGTTACTTCTGTAGGCAGTGGACTTCAAGACCTCTGGGGAGCCCTGGAGACAGTGTAGAACACGCCTCAGAGTTGTCCCAGTTGAGGAATGTGGAAGCTGGAGCGACTATCAACCAACTCCCCCGTCCATCACTCGCCCAGGCCTGCCTTCATATAGCCATTAACTCCCCAGCACTTCCAGTGTCAGGAGAAAAAAAAAAGCCTGCAGGTGCAGAGTTTCAGGTGTTCCCAAGGAGCAGCCTTCCAGTAGTAGACACAATGAAGAATTACCTGGACCCAAATGTCAATGGTGTTACAATTGAGAAACCCTGTTTTAGACCATGAGAATATTAAAAGGTTAACATGGAAAGGAAAAGAGGCACATTACTTTGTAAAGGATGTTGCAGGTGACTAGTTTAGGTGTTGGGGGAAGGCAGCAGTGCTGGAAGGATTTGAAAAGGTTTTGTTAATTTTAAATTCCTCCCCTCTCCTTACATTTGAGTAACACATGGAATCCATGTAAGGTGATCAAAACCAGAACTCTGACTGTAACACTAATTGTGACACTATTTTACCATCGAGCACTTCTGTGACAGATTTTTACAGAAGTTGGGGTGGGTAGATAAATGTCTGGACCATGCTAACCTCTTCCAACCATACTCCGGTATCCTAACTGAAGTCTACCATCCTAAATGGCAGCCCCACATTTTCCTAGCACATGCTGCTTACAAACGTCTTAGAGGTTCCTCCTCATACGTCTGTCCTTCAAAACTCTTCATTCAAATATCTGCTTACAGGGGTCTCGAGCCTCCCCCAACAGAGGACTCAACAGGCACTTCTACTGGCTGCCACAAAGTCTTCATTCCATGACATTTATTTTTCTCACATTTAAAAAGTTGGCTTAACAGAAGCATAGGAATGTGGTGAAAATGCAGAAAGACAAAATATCTGAATAAGATGCAGAGCAAAAAAACTAAAAATAAATTCCTTATTTTAGCAAGCTCAAGTCTGGAGTAAAAGTAAAATGAAACATATGCTAGGTCCCTTACAATAACGGGTCTGGAATCAAAGGGGAAAAGGAGAAGAACAAGTTGAGAGGAAGGTTCTGAAAGTGACACTAAGTTTCATGAGTTACGACATGAAATTTATGTCCATTTAAGTTCTTGGCAGAATCAGAACAAGTGGATAAACTCTAAATTACATTAATGGCAGAGAAAGTATATCCTTCTCTTTTCTTTCTGAGTCTCCAGGACATCAAAAATTAACGTTTACTAATCTGTAGCTGAGATTTAAGAAGCAAATAAATGCAAGTTAGAAATGAGATCATAGGCAGAATTAATTTTTTCTGCTCATTTGATAAATGAACATGATTTATTTTATATATTTTTGACATGAATATAAATATTTGACAATATGTTTAATGCGGAGTTGCTATCTGGGCTGACAGTTGGTGATGATGGTAACGATAGTGATGGCGATGGTTAGCAATCGAGTGCTTACAGAGTTTCAAGAACCACGATAAACAT